>PVLA01004619.1:0-170575 GCA_004027455.1 Hydrochoerus hydrochaeris
GATTTTATGATGTTAATGTTTTTTGAACTCTGTATTCTACTTTTCTTCTTGTTTTTTCTATTTTGTCTTTCTTTATTTAAAGAGAAAAAAACAGGAAAAAGGTAGAAATATTACAGAATTTCAAGAAAAGAAGATAAATAGTAAGAAATCACTAGTTGATACATTACATATTGTTCTTTTACAAATAGTTATTCAAGTTACAGGATTAAATCACACAAAGTGGACACTCAAGCAGTGAGAGTGCAAACAGATCTGTTCAACAATCCAACAAGAACCTAGAAATATGGTCATCAGTCCCACACATCTAAACATACATGCAGCTGTATCTTTTATAGCACTTCCTATTTCCTCTTTTTTTACAATAGCAATTACACATTTTAAAATTTTATTTAAAGAGAAGAAAGAAAAACAAAACAGAAAAAAGGGTAGCAACAATACAGAATTCTAAAAGAAAGAAAGAAAAAGGAGAATGAGAAAAAGCCCCACTAAGAAATCAGTAATTTATAAATTATGTACTGTCATCTTGGATGTAGTTGTTCAAGTTACAAAGTTAAAGGGTACATAGTAAATATTCAAACAGTCAGACTACAAACAGTTCTGCTCAAAGATCCAAAAAAGATTCAGCAATATGGTCATCTATTTTACACACTCAAACTTACATGCAGTTATATCCCTTAGAGTGCTTTCTTTTCCTCTCTTTTTTACAATAGCAATTACACATTTTGGTTTTATTACACTTGTAGTTCTTATTTACTTTTTACACTAGAGACACAACATGATATTTATAAATATGATTCTTATTTGTTTCACTAACGAGGATAGTCTCAAGTTGTCTCCATTTGCCTAGGAAAGCCTCAAGATCATCCTTTTTTATAGCTGAGTAATATTCCATTGTATAAAAATGCCACATCTTTTTCATCCACTCGGCAGTTGATGGGCATCTTGGTTGTTTCCAGGATTTAGTGATCACAAATTGTGCAGCTATGAACATGGGTGCACATATATTACTGTGATACGAACTTTTCAGTTTTTCAGGGAAAATACCCAGGAGGGGGATAGCTGGATTGAATGGGGCTTCCAATCCTAGTCTTCTGAGAATTCTCCATATGGATTTCCATAATGGTTGCACTAATCTACATTCCCACCAACAGTGGAGCAGTGTTCCTTTTTCCCTGCAGCCTCACCAACATTTGTTATCAGTTGATTTTTTGATGGCAGCTATTCTTTCTGGAGTAAGGTGGAATCTCAACACTGTTTTAATTTGCATTTCTCGAATGACCAGTGATGGCGAACATTTCTTCATGTGTTTATTTGCCATTTGTATATCTTTCTCTGAGAACTATGAGTTCATCTCAGATGCCTATTTTTGGAGAGGGTCTTTGAATTTGGGGGCTTGATGTTTTTCAATTCTTTATATGTTCTGGACACAAGTCCTTTGTCTGAGGGGTTGCTGGTTAAAGTTTTTTCCCACTCTGTGGATTTTCTTTTCACTCTGTTGGTGATTTCCTTTGAAATGCAGAAACTTTTCAATAATGTGAGATCCCATTTTTGATTCTTTGAAGTGTTTCCCGTGCAGTTTGCGTTTGGTTCATGAATTCTTTGCCTATCCCTATGTCTCCAAGACTTCTACCTACCTTGTCTTCCAGTAGATTTAGTGTTTCTGTTTTAATACTTAGGTCTTTGATCCATTTGGACTTTGGTTTTGTGCATGGTGATATGCATGGATCTAGTTTCAGTCTTCGGCATGTAGAGAGCCAATTTTTCCAACACCATTTATTAAAGAGACTATCCTTCTTCCAGTGGACATATTTAGCACCTTTGTCAAATATCAGGTGGCTGAATGTCTTTGTAGTTGTGCTTGCATCTTCTAATCTGTTCCATTGATCCTCAGGTCTATTTCTTTGCCAGTACCAAGCTGATTTTATCATGGTGGCTTTATAGTACTGTTTCAAGTCAGGAATTGAGATGCCTCCTGCCTTGCTTTTGTTGCCTAGAATTGCCTCTGCTATTCTAGGTTTCTTCTGTTTCCAAATGAATTTTAGGAGTGTTTTCTCTAGATCTGTGAGGTATGTCAATGGTATTTTGATTGGGATTGAGTTAAATCTGTATAACAGTTTTGGGAGTATAGCCATTTTCACAATGTTGGTTCTTCCTAACCAAGAGCAAGGAATGTCCTTCCATTTTCTAATATCCTCTTCAATCTCCTTTTTCAGCGTAGTATAATTTTCAGCATATAGGTCTTTTACACTTTTAGTTAGATTGATTCCTAAGTATTTCATTTTTTTAGATGTTATTGTAAAGGGTGATATTTCCATAATTTCTCTCTCAGTGAGTTTTTTGTGTACAGGAATGCTATTGATTTTTGAGCATTGACTTTGTATCCAGCTACACTACTGAACTTGTTTATTACCTCTAGCAATCTTTTAATGGAGTTTTTTGGGTCCTCTATATAGAGTATCATGTCATCTGCAAATAGTGATAATTTAACTTCTTCCTTTCCAATCTTTACTCCTTTTATTTCTCTCTCTTGTCTGATTGCCCTGGCTAGTGTTTCCAGAACTATGTTGAAAAGGAGTGGTGATAGTGGACATCCTTGTCCTGTTCCTGATTTTAAAGAGTGAAAGCTTTCAGTTTTTGTCCACTTAGTATAATGTTGGCTGTTGGTTTGTCATAGATGGCCTTTATAATGTTGAGGTAGATGCCATGTATTCCAAGTTTCTGAAGGGTTTTTATCATGAACATGTGTTGGACTTTGTTGAAAGCTTTTTCTGCATCTATTGAGATGACCATGTGGTTTTTGTTTTTGGCTCTGCTGATGTGGTGTATTACATTTATTGATTTGCATATGTTAAACCATCCCTGCATTCCTGGAATGAACCCCACTTGGTCATGATGTATAATCTTCTTGATGATTTGCTGCATTCTATTTGCCAGTATTTTGTTGAGAATCTTTGCATCAATGTTCATTAGTGAGATTGGCCTATAGTTCTCTTTTTTGGTTGGATCTTTCTCTGGTTTTGTTATCAGAGTAATACTTGCCTCCAGGAATGAGTTAGGGAGGATTGCTTTTTTCTCAATTTCATTGAAGAGTTTAAGGAGTACTGGCATCAAATCTTCTCTAAATTTCTTGTAGAATTCAGCTGTGAATCCACCAGGACCTGGGCTTTGCTTTGTTGGTAAGTTTTGAATTACATTTTCAATTTCACTAGGTGATATTGGGTTGTTCAAAATTGCTATATCTTCTTGGTTGAGATTTGGTAGTTCATATGTTTTGAGAAATCTGTCCATTTCCTCTGTGTTTTCCACTCTATGTGAGTAGAGATTTTCAAAGTAGGTATTCATGATCTTTTGAATTTCCATGGGATCTGTAGTAATTTCTCCTTTTTCAGTTCTTATTGCATGAATTTGGGTTTCATCTTTCTTTCTCTTGATAAGGTTAGCTAGGGGTTTGTCAATTTTGTTGATTCTCTCAAAAAAACAGCTTTTTGATTCATTAATTCTTTCTATTGTTTTTTTAGTTTCAATTGCATTGATTTCTGCTCTAATCTTTACAACTTCCTCTCTTCTATGAGCTTTGGGTTTAGCTTGCTCTTCTTTTTCTAGAAGCTTGAGATGGAGCATTAGGTTGTTTATTTGTGCTCGTTCTGTTTCCTTGATATGACAGTTTATTGTTATATATTTCCCTCTTAAGATTGCTTTCATTGCATCCCACAGATTACAGTATGTTTTTTCTATATTTTTATTGAATTGTAGGTATTGTTTTACTTCTTCTTTAATTTCATCTGTAGCCCACTGGTTGTTCAAATGGTTATTATTTAATTTCCATGTATTTATGTAGGTTTTACAATTTCTTTTGCCATTAATTTCCAATTACAGTGAGTGCACTATGGTCAGATATTATGCATGGTATGATTTCAATACCTTTGCATTTACTTAAGAATGTTTTATGGGATAATATATGGTCTATTTTGGAGAATGTCCCATGTGCAGCTGAGAAGAATGTGTATTCTGATGTGGTTAGGTGGAACACTCTGTAAACATCTACTAAGTCCAATTGCTCACAGGTACAATTCAGTTCTGTTATTTCTTTTTTGATGTTTTGTCTAGTTGATCTTTCTCTTTGTGACAATGGGCTGTTAAGATCTCCTGTTATAATTGTATTCTTGTGCATTTGGTTTTTCATGTCCATTAGTATCTGTCTTATATAGTTGGGTGATCCTGTATTTGGTGCATATATATTTATAATTGTTAGTTCTTCCTCTTGAATTTTACCACTAACAAGTATGTAGTGACCTTCTCTATCTCTTTTAATCATTTTAGGTTTGAAGTTCACATTGTCTGCAAATAGAATAGCTACCTCTGCTTTTTTCTGGGTTCCTGTTGCATGGAATACTGTTTTCCATCCTTTGACTTTTAATCTATGAGTTTCCTTTTGGGTCAGATGTGTTTCTTGTATACAGCATATTGGAGTCCTGTTTCTTGATCCATTCTGTCAATCTATTTCTTTTTATAGGTGAATTGAGGCCATCTATATTTATGGATAGCACTAATATGTACTGGCTCGACTTTGCCATGTTATGTTCCAGTTGTTTCTTTCTGCTTTTCCTCTTATTTAATTGCTTATCCTACCTGGATGTTTCTTTATGTTGTTGTTTTGGGGATTGTGGTCATTTTTATCTCTGTCTAGTATGTCCTTCAGTACTCTTTCTAGGGTTGGTTTGGTGGACATGAATTTCTTCAGTTGTTCTTTGTCATGGAAGTATCTTGTTTCTCCATTAAATTTGAAAGAAAGTTTTTCTGGGTACATCAGTCTGGGTTGAAGATTGTTTTCTTTCAGGGATTGAAATACCTCACTCCAAGCTCTTCTTGACTTCAGGGTTTGTGCTGAAAAGTCTGTCATGATTCTAATGGGCTTTCCCTGATAGGTGAGTTGTGTCTTTTCTCTGGCAGCTTTTAATATTCTGCTTTTATGCTGTATGTCTGAGATCTTAATTATTATGTATCTGGGTGTGGATTTATGTTGATTGTGATTGTTTGGTGTTCTATATGCCTCACTTATCTGCATATCAGATTCTTTCCCCATGTTTGGGAAATTTTCTGCTATTATTTTTGTAAATACTCTATGTATGTCATTCCTGTATCTTCGCTAATGCCTATTATTCTTATATTGTTGCTCTTGGTATCATCATGAAGCTTCTGGATTGTCATTTCATGCTGCTTTGTTTTTTAAAAAAATTCTATCCTTTCCTGATCACTAACTGTGATCCTGTCCTCAAGGTCTGAAATCCTATCCTCAGCTTCCTTTAGGCGGTTTTATACGCTATCAATAGAATTTTTTGTTTCTTGGATGTCTCTCTGAGTTTGTTCCATGAATTCTGCTTGTTTTCTATATTGTTCATTCAAGGTTTCAATCAGTTTCCCATGCTCATGTACTTTTTTCTCTAGTTCTTCTTTAGCTGCATTCAACAACTCCTTTACTAAAGTTGTTATTTCTGTCTTTACATGGGAGACTACTTCTAATTTGATTTCCTCTATAGCCTGATGCAGGTGTTTTTTTATTTCACTCGCTATCTTTTCAGAGATTCCCGGTGTGTTACTTTTGGGGTCCTCTATTTCAATGTCTCCTATACTTGCTTCTGGTGAACTATATGTTTAAGACTGCATTTTGGTTTTTTGTTTTATCATTTTCACTCTGCCTGTTCAATGTTCCCGGTGGCAGGGTAGGCCCACAGGGGTGTTCCATGTAGCCTACCCCTGAGGCGGGCTTGCACTGAGTTCCAGGTGGCAGGGTGGGCCCACGGTGAAGCTTCCGGGCAGCCTACACCTGATGCAGGCTTCCGCTCAGTTCCCGGTGGCAGTGCGGGCCCACGGTGGAGGTTCTGGGCAGCTTACCCCTGATGCAGGCTTCTGCTAAGTTCCCGGAGGCAGGGCAGGCCCACCTCTATTTTGTCTTTTTAAAATTTTTCTTTCTCTCTTAAAAAAGAAGAAGGCTGATATTAAAAGTAAAGACATGCGCACATAAGCAATGGTATATTGAAGAAATGTAAATAAAAAGAAATGAGATGCCCATGTCATATTCAAACAAAAGAAAATCCAGTGGAATAAACATTATTAGAACCAAGAGGGCCATATCACATTCTCAAAGATACAAGAAAATATGACTATAACATAGAAATTCTTTATGTAATAAATATAACTGTATCAATACCAATAATGCAAGAAACTCTTAGAGATTAATGAATGAATTGGCAGGAAATAGTAAACCAAATGAAAGTAGGAAAGAAGAAGCAAGCAAAATAAAAGTGCTAATGGATTAACAAAAAATACAAAAAGAAATCTGTCTTTAATAAAACAAGAAAAATAACTAAGATTCATTTTAAAGAAGCTTAAAATGAGAAAACACAATTGTACAAAATTAGCAACAAAAACATTGATTCGGGGCATTTAGAATAACTATTAGAAATGCCTGTATAACTTTGAAAATAATTTGAAAGTATGCAAAATTTCCTAGAAAATGTATAAACTATCAAAATAAATTAAGAATTCAAATGCTTAAATAAGACACAAATCATGAGACAATTCTTTGCAAACAGTGTCCGAATGGTATTCTTTAGTTGCTAAAGGTAAATTTCCAAGAGTTTTACTTGCTGATTTCTATCAAATCATCAAGAACACAAATAATACCCATGCTATTCAATTCTCAATTTATATTTAATATAATTCTTTCAAAACACAGACTGAATTTTTATCTTCAAAAGGAAAGGTCCTTATGGCACAATGGCTATAGCAGATAAATTCATCTAGCAGAGAATTATCAGGAAATCAGTATACAATACTAAAAAACAATTAAAACACCTCATTTAAAAGCTTTGGAGGAAGATCAGGAGGAAAGAAACCCATTGATAGGAGCCCTGGATTCTTCTCACAGAAGCCTCTCAATGTCTCCTCGAGGAATTTGCCCATCAGTATATGGCAGATCAAGAGGCTAAATTTTTGTCAGATAACATTATGCTGAAGGCAAACAAGCTCAGCTGTGTACTATGTAACTCAAGAGAGGGAGGAAATATTGGTGCTTAAAGCTACTAGGATTCCGAAGGACGCGAGATGTGAAGAGAAGAGAGATAGAAAGCTGTAGGTTGACATCCCTGCAGCTACTTCCCTTGGCACCATTGCCATTTGGTGAGGAAACCCTCCAGAGTGGGAAACAGAGCCCAGTGTAGCTGCTAAGAGGGCAGTTTCCAATCAAAACTCCATTTCTATAAATTGCTAAGATTGGAATATTTCTCGGAAGTGCTCAAGGATGGAAACTAAAAGTCATCAAAAGCATCCTTTGGGAAAACCCAAGATTCTCTTAGTGAATAAATATGTTAACTGTTCATTGCCAATATCCTGTTTTGCTTTATACCACTCAGAAAGACTGAGAATATCATCCTTAAAAAACTAAAAGCCAAAACTACAGAAATAAAAGAGCATGCTTGCTTTAAACTGATAAAACAGAGTTAATGAGAAAATTGGGAACAGCTGGAACCAACACCTGTTTCTCTTCTTTTTGTAACAGCTTTGCAGAGATAAATTCTCACCAAAAATAGCAGTGAGAATAAAGTTGTTGTGTTTTTTTTTAGAATATTCGTCTTTGTACAAAGATATGTAAATTTTCCTATAGTCCACCTTAGAACTTTGTCATCATGGCTAAAGGTAGCATCATCTTTGTTAGCTTTACACTCTTGTCCCCACCTCCCAGCTTTAAATGACCATTAATATACTTTCAGTCTCCAGACTATTCTGTTCTGGACTTTCCTACCTGTAAGTAGTCTTTGTAACTAGGTTTTTTCAGTTAGCATCACACTTTGAGGATCTAACCCATATTGCAGCATGCAGCAGTGAAGCATTCTTTTACAGCCAAAAAATATTCTAATGTATGGATGTAGCATATTTTGTTTATTCATCGCTTCATATACATTTGTGTTGTTTCCACCTCTGTGTTACTATGAAAGGTGTTACTATAATATTGTTGTACAAGTTTCTGTGTAGACATACATGTTCCTTTCTGTTGGGTTTATATCAAGGACAGGAATTGCTGGATCATGTGATAACTCTTTAATTTTTTAAAATTTTTTTTATTTTAAAGAGAATAAAACAAAAGAGAACAGAACAAAGCAAATCAGAACAGAACAATGTAAGCAACACAGCACTTCACAACATACAATCAGATATCAACAGTAGCTACCATAATGTCTCTTTTCTTTGAAATAATTGAGCATACTTTCACATACAATAATATCAAACATAACAAAATAGTATAAAACCATTCAAGAGAATGAAAGCATTAAGGAATTTAAAACCAAATAACAGGAAATGAACAATGGCTACTATATTGTCTCATTTTAAAATAAATCAAACCCACATGTATAAATATCGTATAGTCTCCCTAGCATAAGAAATGGTAAGAGTACCTAAGATTTTATGGTAATCATGGCTCCCCATTATATTGCTTTGAAGTCTTATAATGCTTTCATTCATTTGCTTAATTGGTTTTATTCTGTTTTGTTTGATTTTATTATGTGTGATGGTATGAACAGCTATTTTGAAGAAAACAAGACATTATGGTAGCCATTGCTGATTTACTATCATCTTGTTTTGAAGTCCTATCATGCTTTTGTTCTTCTCTTTTGATTGGTTCTATCCTGTTGTGTCTTATCAGATTTTATTATGTGTGATGGTATAAACAAACTCTTTAATTTTTTGAGGAATTGCCAGGACGTTTTGCTAAGTGAACCCATAGTTTACATTCCCATCACTAATGTGTAAGGGCTCCAATTCCTTCACACCCTCACCAAAGTGAGCTACTGTCAGTTTTAGATTCTAACTGGACCACTGGGTGCACAGTAATATATCATTGTGGTTTTAATTTTTGTTTCTTTGATGTCCAATAATGTAAAGCATCTTTTCATGTGTTTATGAGCCATTTGGAAGAATGTTTACCCAGGTAGGTGGCTGTGGCCTGGCAGGCTGTGGCTGCTCCAGGGCGAGAACCATGTGTTTCCTGAGATCCGCACCATGTTGGAACTTAAGGCGCTGGGAAACCAAGCAACCAGCTTGCCTCCCTGGTAAGCGGCTGTGAGCCTACTGGCGCGCGGGCTGAGAATCAAACATCCCATCCCCCATTAGCAAGTGAGAACCAGAGGTCTGAGCATCTCTTGGGAGGTTGACCATATGCAATATAGCAAATAATGGGGATTTCCTTCTCCCATCTCTTTGAAGGCAAATATTTTTATCACTGTTTTGCTTTGTTCTGATTAATGGTATTGCTCTATTCAATGCTCTGTTTTGATAGGTTTTATGATGTTCTGTATTTGGTTTGATTTTGCTATACCTGATTGAAAGGACAACTATCGTGAAGATAACGAGCTATACTATGGTACCTATTACTGTTATCCCGGTAACCTGCTATGAAGTTCTGAACCAGTTTCACTACACTGTCTCAATTGGTTTTGTTCTGTCTTGTTCTGTTGTGTTTTACTACCTTCAAAATAATAATAAAAAAGTTTATCCAAGTGTTTTCCCATTTTTAATTAGATTGTCTCTTTATCGCTGAGTTGTAAGAGTTCATTATAGATGTTAGCTACAACTCCTTTATCAAATGTATGATTTGCAAATATTTTCTCTTATTTGGTGAGTTGTCGTTTCACTTTCTTGCTGTTATCTGAAAGACAAAAGATATTTTTGTCTTGATAAATTCCAATTTGTTGAGTTTTTTGTGATTTGGGTATTGTATCTAAGAATTCTTTAGCAAATCCAAGTCATAAAGATTTACCCCTGTATTATCTTCTACAAGTATTATACTTTTAGTCTTTATGTTTAGATTTTTTATTCAGTTTGAGTTAATTTTTGTGTATAGTGTTAGATAAGAATCTAACTTAATCTTTTTGCATGTAGATATTCAATCATCCCAGCACTGCTATTGAAAGATTCTTCTTTCTACAGTGGATGGTCAATCTGAGTAAGACAGAGTTATATAATGGCATTTAATGTTCAAAGTGTGGGTGTGAAGCACCTCTGAGAAACTGCCCCAAGATGGGAGCTCTGTAACAGTCATGCCTGAGACAACTGGGAGAAGATGCACTGCTTGTACTTCAGTGTTTTTACTTTAATGCTCCTCTGTTCTTTCTGGACCCACAAGTCACATGGAGAGGGTAAGGCCCAGGATAGTTGGGGATGTGGCTCCATGGTACAGTGTTGGTCTAGCACACACGATGGCCCAGAGCCACACACACAGGAAAGCTCAACTGCAGGGTTAATGTGATTCTTCAAAGGACTAAGTGGGAAATACAAATTAAATTCCTGTAGGAAAAATGGATGTACCTAGTAAATAGAATGTCGAGTGAAATAAACCAGACCCACAAGCTTTAATACTGTCTGACATCTCTCAGCTGAGTGAGGCAAAGTATAAACAAAGAAAATGACAAAGGATGGAGAGAAAAGCACAAGAAGATGGAGCTCTTGCAACAGGCAAGTGGTCCGAGGGAACAAGGACGAGGGGTGAGGAGAAGGGGAAGAGGTAATAAGAATAAAACTGTGCATGAACAGGGACCTCATAACCCGATTAACGTAAACATTATAGACCATCACATGAGCAGAGGCAAACAATATCGAGAAGGACTAATGGGCTCGAGGAATTGGAGGATGGGACAAGGTGATTAAAAAGAAAGAAACATGCTGTAATATGTACACATGACCATTCCCCCAAGATGCTTGTAAACTATGCGAACTACAAACATGTACAAAGAAATTTTAAAATTTTAAAAAATAAAGCAAGGAAACTTTTTAAAAAATTAAATTCCTAAACATAAGCATCCTTTTCATCCTTATAACGTCTTTGCCAGGAATCTAACACTTGGGCATGCTTTAAAAATTCACAAATATTCTGTATAACAGTGTACACTGAAATATTTTGGGTAAAAATAAAAACCAGGACACAACCAAACTAACTATCAGCGAGAGGGTGGGTAAATTATGGTTTTAAAGCTACACAGATAAAATAATATGCAGAGTTTTGAAAGAATGAAACAGACCTCATTTAAAAGGATGAAGTAGATGTTAAACCAAGAATGATCTCACGCTTTTATTAGAAAACAAGAGACAGAATAGATGAGCAATCTGATTATTGTGAGACTTTTAAAAATACATAAGTGGGTGTGTATGAACACTGCTTTTTTTTCTTAGAAGAAATAATAAGAAACTATGTCTTCTGTTATACTTAGCAATACTATGAGGCATAAATGAGCCATATATATATTCCAGCAGGGTTACCCTAGTGGCGAGATTGGGAGTCTATTTTTTTTTCTTCTTTTTATTATCTGTGTTAAAATAAAATGTCACAGAACAGTTTATGGGATACAACTGTATGTTTTCCAAGGCACAGGCAAGTGCCGTGAAATTTCTCAATCACAGGCATTTCATGGCCATCTGTGCTACTCTAACTTTCCTGAATAAAAAGCACAGCAGTCGGTCGCTACTGTAAGCTCTGGATGGGACATTTGGGACTGGTTCTTGGTTCACTGAGGTTCAGGCAGGAGAGCTTCAGGTGCCTGCAGGTGGTTTCTTCATGTCTCTTGTTCCTGAAAGCATAGTCCATGAGGGGCACATTTAGTACCTCATGAGCACTAACTGGAAATGCACAATCCCAGGACTCACTCAGACTTTGGAGCCAGAATCTGCATTTTCCAGAGTTCCTTGGTAACAAGGAGCACATTAAAATCTGAAAAGCCCTGAATGAGCTAGAAGGTCTCACCCTTGGTTGCATTCTGCCATCACAATCACAGACACGTAAAATCCAAATCTCCGGAGCTGCCTCTTGCATGAGAGATTCCAGTGAGCAACTGGATACTGAAAACTTCCATAAGTGATTGGTATCTCCTTCTTCTGTGCTCCCTCAAATTTTACTCTTCTGTCCTTACAGAATTGCATCATTGTTTCCTGGCTTTTCATGCCTACTTTGACTTTTCAAAATAGGGACTGAATAACTGTTAAAGAATGCTAAATGCATCACTACCCTCACTTATCACAGATGCACAATACAACATTGATGAGTAAAAATTATGACTCAGTGTGGAGATCTAGAGCTGGATAACATGGGGTTGGTCTTTCTCTCTCTCTCTCTCTCTCTCTCTCTCTCTCTCTCTCTCTCTCTGTGGTGCAGGGGAGAGGTGAGAAGCTCAGACCTTTCACATTATACTGCAAGGTTAGGGGTCTCTGCTGTTCATGACAATTCTCTATATGAAAGCAGCTCATGTTATGCTTTGACATTCCCCATTAGGGTCATTAGAGAGTACACCACAAGACAGAAGGCACTCAAATTCCTTCCAGTCAATTCACAGCCTCTGTTTCAGCTACCATCCCTAGCTGTCTCCAGTTAACAGACACGTACACAGACAACTGAAGGTATCGTATGCCCCCTTCAACCTGTAGGACAGGTACGATTGGACCCTTAACACCATACTTCAATCCCTAACACAACCTAATCTTGCTTTCCATTGCAACTGTTCAACTGACCCTGACCTGAGTATTGTACCCACACCCGTGTCTCACAAAAATCAAAGAGAGATCATTGAGTTACTCTGATGTTTATTTTAATGCATCTTAGTTCACACAGTTGGTATAAAATCAGAAAAAGCTAAGCAAAAAATGAAGGTCTGGAGTCTTAGCATCAAAAGGGCACCATATATACATCTACAGTTGGTGGCCGATACAAGTCATTGCCAGACAGTCCTTGGAGGCACAGAACATTCTAGACCCACCTAAGCCCTGGGAACTCACAGTCCCAAGGGTCTAGACACTTGTCCTGATGCTCTGACCATAAGAAAAATGTGGGAGTGATGAAGACTCTTAAGATTTATTCATTATTGTAATAACAGCAGCCTAGCTAGGTACAAAAGCAGTTATAAACCACTTTTATTACACAAAATTATCTAGGTCTCCATTCTACTTTATGTCATAACTTGTTAATTGAATTTCCAGTGAGTCATTTAGATGATTAGTGATAATATAAGGAATGGTAAATCCATAGCACCATTTCACAGATTTGCTGTCACCGATTTTTCATTTAGACACGTGACCGAGATACTCTACCTGTAACACCAGGTATTCCAATGCTGCAACCATGTTTTTGCTGAGGGCTCCAATCTGGGCGTTTTAGCTGTGTTTGCCTAAGGCTTCACACAATGGTTTAGGCAGTGGATGTTTCTGGTGGATACACTGGGTCACCCACAATTTAAGGGCTTTTAGCCACTTGGGGTTTCGTCCCCATACTTTGGTTTTCTACTAATGGAAGGGAGGTATCCTGTTTCAAATGAAGGGGACGGGGCCATATCAAGTTATTTTATTTTGGGGAAAACCCAAAGATTAAGAAACAAAACAAAAACACTAAGCTAGATTATACTGTTAGGATGTAAAGTTCCTTAGCTACTTCTTTAAGGTTCAACACGAGGCTGATGGTCAACATAAAAAGCAAACAATACTATGTACATATATGTAAAAAGTGTTATAAATAGGTTTTATAAACCATAGATATTATATACATCTTCGATCAACAGCAATCCCCCCCCTCAACTGCTTTCTGTTTGGTTTGGCTGGAGTTTGGGTGTTTGGCTAGCTCGTTTGGTTGGTTTGTTTTCACTTTTCCTATTTTCTTGGTTCCTTCCTCCCTTCCCTGTGTATACTCAGAGCCTCAGACGGACGGTCAGGGCGCCTCATTCACGTTTCCGCAAGATCACATAGATGACACCACTGAGAAGGGCCAGGGGGAAGGCCACCCAGGCCAGGATGTAGGCGAAGCCGTAGGAGTAGTCGGAGTTGGAATGCCACTCAGGGTGCCGCACCGTGTAGATGGCCGCCGCACTCATCACGCATAGACCTGGGGATGAGAGGGATGAATTGGTGAGGGACAGTTCATGGCGAAGTCATCCTTTTCTGCCACCCTGGACACTTCCGGTGCTGTGCAGGAAGTATCAGTTTAAGTCTGGAAGCAATCTGCTCACTGGACCGGAGCTGGGAGGAGGCAAGTGGTTGACATGGAAACAAGGAAAATGAGTAGCTCTCTGCCTCTACATCCATCAACCAGTGATCTCTGAGGGTCCTCAACACATTTTCTGCTCCATTTTTTTTTCAGTCAATAACTCCCAGGCCACACAAGGTGACCAGTTAATATTTAAGAGGCAAGATAAGCCTGTCTATCTCTTTCTCAACAGGGTTGGGTGTGAAAGCTCTTGGGATGCAGCCCTGAGAGGACAAGAAGTTGGCACCAGTGGTTATATGCAGGCCCCAGAGAATGGGGCCTCCTAGGAACCAACCCTCCAAGGCCCACAGTATTGTGACAGAGGGCCATGTGCAAGCTGTGGGTACTCTGCAGCGTGGTTGGGCGCTTTCTCTACAGAAAGGCAGATGCATGACCTGAAAGCAGTACAACAAGTGTACATTACTGGAGTCAGGGCACAGCAAAGGTCTTGGGATCCTGCAGACCAAAGATGCCTCGGGTTCGTTTAGCAGGCATTCCCCATGAAAACAGGCAGTAACTATAGGTATTGCTAGGCAGACAAGGACGGCATAGAGGAGAAAAGAGGGTAACAGGGAAATGAGGAGGAGGAAGACAATATAGGTGGGAACCAAAGCTGTAGAGGAGACCATCAAGGACCAGCTCTGTCCTGCTTGGTTCCCCAGGACTGGATTTGAAGCCCAGAGACAGGTGAAAAGGAAGTCTAATGCCTATATAGGTCATGCAGGCCTCCCTGGCCTGGCAAGGCAGCTCTTGGGGTGGGAAGAGAAAAGGCCTCTACCTTGGGCCCTATGAGGCATTCAATTCAATCCCGACAGTCTATGCCCATGTGACAACCAATGTCCTTCCACAGGGAGGGGTTATGATGTCAGCAGCCCTTCCTCGAGCTGCACAAAGCCTGGTCTGTTCCCTCCTGAAAACAGGGCCTTTGAGAAACCCTGAGTGACTCTATTATAAACCCAGCATGCCGTGTGGGATTCATGTGGCTCCAAAGCTCCCCAGGCCCTGAACCACCTACATCTAACCTCACTGCTATTTGAGCTGCTATCTTGGTAGACACTGCAACTTTGTTTGAACAAAGTGCAGAAGTGGGACTATGTCACATTAACCACCCTGGTGAGACTGTCCTTTTGTAACTCAGGCAAGAAAATCACCCACTCAATTGGCCCCCATCAAGAAAGCCACACAATAATCCTGGAACTACAGTGGGACGGAATCCAGGACCTGTTTCTACCTACAGAAAGTTCAGGAGACAGAGAGAATGTCTATGTCAGAGGGTTTCACAGCTGAGGTTTCACAGCTGAGGATTGTTACTCAAGAACAGGAACAGTTTTGATCTGCGGGAACACATCTAATTTGCCTTAAGGTCCAGGTTCCTCAGTGTCATGTCACACTGCTCCCTGGGGTACCTCTCCAAAGTGCTTATTCTTGTCTTTTAAGCAATGTTGAAATTATCTTGTGCAACATGTGACTTATCTAATATCAGTAGGGCTCTAAGGAGGGAAAGATGTCCCTAAAAGACAACAAAGTATTAACAGAGAACAAAGAGCCCAGAACAATGCTTGTGTAAGCAGGGCTTCTGCACAGGGTGTCTGGCCAGCTGCTGGTATGAAAATTTGCCTTGGTGGTCGTGTGAATGAGCTACACTCTGATGTCATCAGCAAAAAGAAAACAGCAGGCTCCATCCTTGACCAAGAGGGACTGGAAAAGGCAGAATTCACAAGTACAGTGACTAACTAGGTGACTAGTAGACCCTAACAGAACCTCAGAAATGAATGAAGCTACTCTTCACTTTAAAAGCAATAAGCTTAGATATTTACAAACCCAAGTGATGATACATACTTTGCTGTTTTTAGGAGGCTGATGTTTTACCAAATATACCATTATCATTAGGCTCTGAGATACAGTAAGAAATGATTCTTGGACTGAGTACCCTTTGTCTGCATCCCAAGGCATTAAGGTAACGTAAGAGTGATCCTGAAAAGTCAAACATTCTTCCTAATAAGTGGATGTGATTAGCTTTCTCAGTAACCTGCAGGTGGAGATGTGTCATCAAGGTCCCTATGAGTCAGTGAGGTCCTGCCACAGATTCTGCTGTCCTGACAGATTAGCAGCCCATGCTTTGGCAATGACTAAGACTCCTTGGGAGTGTCCCAATTACAAGGACATAGGTCAGCTTTAAGTGGAAGGACAAGGCTCCATGAAGACATTAAGGTGCAGGGGATTCAGATTTCTACTTGTCTCAGGATAGCTGGCTGCAACAAACCACTCAGCTTTCTCCCTAAAACCCTTGGAAAAAGAAAGATTTCAAGCCACGGCAACTTCAAGTAAGTGACTGGAGCCAAGAAGGTCTGGAAGGAGCCACCATGGGCTGACACCAGAGGGAGCAACTCAGAGAACTCTCTATACTGCAGATAATAACAGTCTCACATGATAGAGAGGCTACAAAGCTCACTGAGATCCACAAAGGAGAGCAGCTTGAAGGCACATGAAGGAGGCTGTGACAGGAAGCGTCAGGGAGCATTTCAGCATGGGAGAAACATGATCACATGTATGCTTCAGAGAGATTACAGCCACAGGCAGGAAATGGATTTAGGGTCAGGTACAAGGCAGGAGTCCAGAAGGGGCATGAGGAAGCTTTGGTATCGCTGCACTGCTGTCAGGGAGTGAGGGGAAAAGAAACAGGAATGGCACCTTTGGAGCACGACATGCAATGGGAACACTCGGTGGACTGGACTCGGGGCAAGGGAGAGAAGAGCACTGCGTGGGCACCATCCGGTGAGCAGAGGCAGCAGGGAACACAGAACGTCCAGGGAATTCAGTTTCGAGGAAGGAACAGTCAATGGTATGGAAAGGAGAAGCGTGAGCGAGCCAGTTACAGACTTCAGTGTCTCTTGAGGACCTTGTGCTTCCATTTGAAGGGCAGGGGTGGAAGCCAAAATGAAGTTGGCTAGAAAGGAAGGATCTGGAAAGACCACCGGAGTGGTGGGTGAGAGACACAGTCCTGAGGTGGTTTGATGAGTGTTTCTGCCTCACTCCTGTCTCCTTCTCTAGGTCAGGGCACCCAGTGGTTCTTGTGGCTGCTGGAACACCTGTCTCTTTGATAGCACAGGCCTGCAGGGCTACCTCTTACCTACATGGAGCCTTCTCTGTGCTCTGGCCCTATGTCTATTTCCAGTATCCAGCTGGCCACCTCTCCTAGAGGGCCATCTGTAGCACTGCTGGCCTCTCATTGGGGCACAGCCAGGGCAATTCCCTCCTGGGCAGGGTTTCTAAACATGGTCTCTGACTCATATGCTTAGGACAGAAAGACTCATGGTGCTTTCATCAATCTCCACCCAAACTCTTTTGTTCTAAATGTCCTATGTCTATACCAATCTATCTAAAATCAAGGACACAAAACAAATGGAAAAGATTACACTCACTCAGGAGTCTCTTTTTACTATCTTTTTGTTCTTCTTAATCATAGCGACTGTACATGTGATCTGAGCTGGATTTCACCACAGCAACACAATTATTTAATCACCCCACAAATAGTTATCCAAGGAATCTCATGATGTGCCTGTACAGAGCTATTTTCTGGGTATAAATAGGCAAATAAAGCAGAACATGCAAATCCTTCTTTCTAGGGATGTGAATTTCTTTAAATTTTCCCATGTAGGATGTAACCAAACAGAGTAAAGACAAGGATAATTACTCTCAGAACAGATGGCTACAGTTCTGATAAACAAGCAAGTCCAACATCCGGGAATAGGATCAAGATGCTCCTCTTCTGATGAAGAGATTTAGAAGAATCTACGGCTCATGAATTGAACTAGCTGTCTGTGCAGAATTGAGCTGAAAGTTGTCACAGAGAGACTGGGGACAATCTAATGACTCCATGAATAGTTCCCAAGCCTGGATACACATCAGAGTCACCCAGGAACCATCCTGCCCCAAAGCAATGAAATGAAACTCTCCACAAACAAGGCCTGAGTGCTGGCATATTTTTGAAATAGGACCCCAGCTGATTCTGATGTACAACTCAGGCTAAAAAGCACAGAACTAGAAGGAGATACTTTTAATATGCCTCTGGAAGCAGCCAGCCTAAGATATAGGCAAGCAGCAAGATAGTAAATGTGAGACCTGTAGCTTAGCATGTCCTGGAGAAGAAATAATGAAGCAAACCAGGGAGAGCTGTCATCACCCAAAGAGCTGTAATGCTAAGGAAGGCAGAGACAATCCTACACGAGCCTAGGAGTCCCCATTCACCTCTTTACTGTTTTTCCTGCAAACTGGTGTGCATGACTCATCCATACAGACCACACCCAGGCTTACAGAGGGAAGCTGTACAGACAGCCTACTCTGTAACAACATCTTCAGAAACCCAACAGGGATTCTGGAAGTTTCCACTTAAGATGCTCCATTGCTTCAAGGAGGATTTGCCACGCATGGAACATAGCTGCCATGTAAGGTGCACTCAAATTTTGCACCCCACAATCATAAGCTACTTTCCCCTTCCTCTTCTGCCCCTCATTATCCCTCCTTCTTTTCTTCTCTATTTTTTTCTCTTTCTCTCCCTCTCTCTCCCCCATCCTGTTTATGTTACCACCTTCTTAACAGGCTATAAATTGGGGAGAAACCAGACAAGGTTGATTCAGAATCACTACAGGTTTCAGAAATCCAGAAATCTCCAAGGAGAGTCCTTGAGAGTTCTCAGCTGTCGTGGGAAGAGACTACAACAATTTCAAATGAACATTCGGGAGACCCCTGCTTCCTCAGAGACCGACCTTCAATCAGTCGACCACAGCGCATCAGCAGGCATAGAAAATCCTTAGGACATGGAAACCACTATTTTAGTTCAGTATTTCTTAATCCAGAGAACATCCTATTTAAAGATGGACCATTCTGCTGGCAAACTGTTAACTGAAAATGAGGTATCATGAGATATAAGCAACTGGATTTAAAGGGGATAAAGGAAAAATAAATAATGTGTTTTAAAATTCAGAGAGATTTATGGCACAATTCTAAAATGCTTACGCTTAAGTTCAAAGGAAAA
Source organism: Hydrochoerus hydrochaeris (assembly GCA_004027455.1). Taxonomy (NCBI): domain Eukaryota; kingdom Metazoa; phylum Chordata; class Mammalia; order Rodentia; family Hydrochaeridae; genus Hydrochoerus; species Hydrochoerus hydrochaeris. Next base: position 19,089 of record PVLA01004619.1, read on the forward strand.
TCAAAGTGATGAAGCAAGTATGGATTAGTAAATATACTTGGGAAGCAGCACATCTCCAGCCCCAAGACCTCCTGGCTGCACTGAAATACAGCATTTCAGCCCACAGCATAGCTACATGTGTGGCCTACTGGTTTCTATCTCTGAACTTCTGAGCTTTGATCTACAGTGACAGTTGCCGAGAAGACATTGTGAATATAATCTAAAGCAGCGCTTTCTCAGTGGAAAGAATGAAGGAGGAGACCCTACCTGTTATAAAAAGCCCTTTCCGCAGTGAGTCAGGGGCTCTTCATACAATATGTTTAGCTTGACCGGTTCTGATGGTGTCAGCTCATGCTCACATAGACATATGAGAATTTGGGGGTGGGAATCAGAGTTTATGCCTTGTATTTTTTTGTTCTTTAAAATTCTGGAAGGATTCTGTATCTTGTAATATAGACAAGGGTCTAATTATGTTCAGCCCACATGAAATAGGAAGGAATATCAGCATTCAAAGATCCTGCTATGAGCTGGGTGACCTTCATTTACCCTCTTTTGATGTTATTCATCAATACAATAATAAGCTTGTACATATTAAAGTATTTTATAAAGCTTCTAGTTCCTAAGCCTATTTCCATTTATCCTTAGGATACATCTACTGGTGCAATGTATATGGTCATCATCTGATTTTATATCAAACTATCACTAGTGAGTAAAAAAAAGAAATCCTAGATTCCAGCATGGTGGTAGACATGAAACACTCTGAAAGCGCTGGGCAGGAGAATCACAAGTTTGAGCGCCACATGGACAATTTAGCGACTTATGGAGACTGTCTCAAAATGTTTTTAAAAAGTAGTGCTTTAGCATGTTGTAAAGGCCCTGGGTTCAACCCCCAGCACTGAAAAAAAAAAATACATCAAGCAGCTTCTATACTATGTCTGGAAATGAAATGAATGTAACTCTTTGCTTTTATTTTACCTAGAAGTGGTATTTTAATGCATCATTAGTCATTTAACAAGCTGGAAACCTAGGAGCTTTGTTTAAAATAATAAAACCAATGCAAGTAGCAAAGCCTTACTTGGCCTAAGAGTCCTAAAATCTAAACTACTGAAATGTTGCACTTATGTGCTTGGTGAAAAGGGGCTCTTCAGTTTCCTTCCTTATTTCAAAAAAGGAGAACTCTCTGGTACACAGAAAAGGTCATCAACATTCACCTCAAACTGTGTCTCTGTACAGCCATGCAGAGGTGTCACATTTGCCCATCCAGTCCCCAAGAACATATGGGCTCTTTCTAACCCTCCAATGGCTGCTCCTGAGTTAAACCACATGTTCTAGGGGTGTTCTGACCACCAATTAAAACATGAGATGCTCTATCTTTTGTTATGCAGAGGGCCAAAACTAAGAATATCTCACAGTACCCAGGCGTAATCTGGTACAGATGGAGTTTATGGCCTATGAACCTGAGCTATGGAATCCACAGCTCTATCTGTCTCTAATATTCTCCAATGCCCTGAAAATTCTGCCAGTTGACAGAAAGGCAGCAGGTGGAAAGATAAGAGTCAATGAAGCAAGACCCTGGCCAGCATCTAGAGATAACGTTGAGAGATATCACTCTCTGTAATCGAAGTTTCTAGAATTCTGCACACTGTGACTATGAACAAGTTCTTGAACCCAGGGCAAGGAAGAGATGAAAGAGACCTCTCTTGTGTTTTCATGTGTTGTCACAGTCCTGTATGTAGCAATGGTGGCGTGTTGCACAGGGGTATCAAAATGAAGATACTAGGGAAGCACAAGTCCAGTGGAATCTGGGAGCTGAAGAAAGGAGGGTAAGACTTTATCATGTGATTTTATCACTATTTGCAAGTTGGAGACATACTTAAGAACCTTGTACCTGAGAACAACAGCCCTCAGCACATCACAGTTGTTCTCTAAGTGGGAGTGATTTGTTAGGACATAGTGCAACCACCGAACAAAACCTTCAACAGTGGCCTTGGCCAGACTGATACCCTCAGAATTCATCTCTGATGATGCGTAACTTCATTCCTGGTGTCAGGTCTGGCCAGGTTGGTGATATTCCTATCACGGCCTCTAAGTCCTCTTCCATGTTCACCTCATTCCATGGAGAAGTAGAGAGCTCCCAAATTCAAGGACACATGTATACTTGCATATATATGTATACACACACACACACACACACACACGCACGCACACACGCACCTGTACTTTATGAAAAGTATAAATCAGACTCACAAACATCTGTCATTCTGGGGCCACATCCTTGGCTGGACAGGCTCAACTTCCCAATGGACTTTACTACCCACCACTTACCAGCTAGGATTTGGAAGATTCCAGTGATGTAAAAGCGGCCTCCCTTGGTGAGGGTGAAAAGCTGGCAGAAGAACAGGAACAGAGAGAGGACGCTGAAAATGACGGACAGGATCATGGTGGCCTGGACAGACTGCAGCCATTCTGGGGGGGAAAGACACTCGGTTAGAAGGGCCAGTCAGAGACATGCCGTGACGTGTGTGAGGCCCAGGGCTTTTAGACTGCTTAAGAGACACTGTGCTCCCAACAAGAAGCAGTGATTTGCTTAGCAGAACTCAGGCAATCTGCTTCGTGCCTCAAAATGGCATTTCATTTTAAAACTTCTTTCCTGTTTAACTGCCACCATTTTGACAAAGAGCTGTCAAGAAATTATAGCCCTGCCAGTAGGAGTTAACCTCAATTTAGAATGCATAGATTTCCTTCCAAGGTTGTTGCCAAATATAATCCTTGAGTATACAGACAACCTCTGTCTTACGATGCCTTGACAAAGAGGTTTTTCACTTTCTAGTGGTGGCAAAGTGACACACAGTCAATAAAAACCGTATTTCAAATTCTTTTCTTGGGCTAATGATATGCAGGGTGGTTCCCTCCCACAAGGCTGGGCAGTGGCAAGAGCCATGGGTCTCAGTCACAGTCACGGGTGGAAATGACCAACACTCCAGTGCACCGTGCTAAGTGGGGTGTTCAGTAGGTTGGATCTAAAAATCAAACCCATTTTTGATTTACAACATTTTCAACTGATGGTAGGTTTATTGAGACACAACCTCAATGGGAGCCTCATCTTTGTTGAGTCTCCAACCTGTGGCCAAAGTTCTAAGCTTCCAAATCAAATTCAGTTGAGGAAGAGGATGTCCCCCGTGCTTTCTCCAGTTCACTGTCTAAAGCAAACCAATGTCCTTTCAGGAGGGAAGGGAGATAAGGGAATGCCCTGAGGTCAGCATAATAGGGAGAAGCCCACGGTGTCCACTTAGGCTGCATTTGGCCTTGTCCTGAGTGTGCACTCAGCCAGCCCCTGCCCTCAATGAGGAAGGCCAACTGCAGCAGAGAGGATTTTATTTTATTTTAGTTCATTACCTGGCTAACGGGCAATGTTTAACAATGTGCACATCAGCGCTATAACACGAGAGTCTAAATGTAGAATGTGAGTGGTTTATACCATTGAATATCCCTAATTCAAAATCTGAAATGCAAAAATGACTTAAAAGTCCCAAGATTTTTTGACTCAACACAAAGTCACCCATGAAATGTTCTGTGCAAAACAATTACTAAGCATGTTCTATAAAAATTACCTCCAGGCTCTGTGTATAAATTGTATATGAAACAAATGAGTTTTATGCCTGTGCTTAGGCCACATCTACAAGAAATACCTCTGCATAAGCAGATTTCCAGTATCTCAAAAGAAATCCTAAATCTAAAATACTTTTATGTCAAGCATTTTGGATACAGGATACCTAATCTGTAATTAATAACTGAAAAAGATAAACCTGTTATGAGCTGTGAGTAGCTCAGGGAAGAATTTACACTGTGCAGATTAGGTTAACTGATACTGGAATTTCGAGTAAGACTTTTTTTGACTCGGAGTGGAATTATTTTAGAGTCAGAAAAAATTCTGAGAAATGAACTATTCCAGTCTTTTACACTGAAAAATATTTCCAGACATGTTTACAAGCATGGCCAAGGTGAAGAGGCCCTTGATTTCAGTCCAGTACTCTTTCCATTTTAACAAACATACATTTCATCTCTTTTTCCAAAATTATGTCCGATGGGTTGTCCTGACTTCATTTTAATACAATTTTTGTTAGCTGCTTATCTTTGCTCATCAGCATGGCTTTGCTACAAGCACACTTTGCACTAAAGCTAATGTTGCCATAATATTATTTTTAAAATTACCCAAAACTCTGGTAAATGCAGCTGGAAACCAAGAAACCTGAGACCCAAATTTGTACAAAACCAGCGTGACTCACTGTGGCTGAGAAATTCCTGTTCTGTGCACTCTAATAAAGAGCGAGGCTGATGATGAGCAAGGCTCATCTAGTAAAGATGAGACCTTGAAGTTCTTTCTCCGGTTCTAAGATCTTTACCATCATCTCTAACCTGCACTATCATTAGCAGCATGAACTAACAGTGGATCTCATGTAGAAAGAAAATGCAAAATATTTGTATGTTAAATGTACACAAATAGGCAGAGCTCCTTAGAGATAATAATGCACTCAAACCCTTGAAATCTCTTTTACCAATACTTTGAACTCTAGTTCCAGCCTCATTACAACAGAGTGATCTTGCCTTAAATGTTTCTCAGATTAGGCCAGAAGTGAGGGATTAAGGAAGTTTTTACTCAATGAGCATTTGATCAATACCTAGTACTCGAGACAAGTCTTCCAGTTGGCTCTGGGGACACAAGATGCAGATGTTTTTCAACCATATGCATAATAAATAAAACTTATAAATTAAGATTGAAACCCCTGCTGTATCACCAATATAATATACGTGAGATGGTTTCATATAAAATGGGAAATATCACCCGTAATTAAACCATTCTAGGTATATTCTGACATAAGAGCTGCATCTAAACACATATCAGTTGAAAATGAAATAATCTGTATGAAGCCCCAGGCAAATACGAATGAAAAGAAAGAAAATACAGCACCAAGAGCATCTGGAAAAAAAAAACAGAATATAAACTGAAAACATAAAACTAGCCATAGATAAATATTTTATAGAGGAAAGATTCAGTTTACTTGAGCTAAGACTTAAGAAATAACAATCACAAACCTCCATGTGTATAGCAAGTCCTAGAAAAATGATAAAGCAAATAGAGGAAGAAATTTATAGTATCTCAATAACAGTAGAAGACTTCAGTTTCTTCCTTCAGAACTTGTAAATCAGAAGACCAAAAGTAAGGAGTGATCTAGAATATTTGCAGAACAGAATTCGTAAAATCTGCAGAAAATAACAAAGCCTGGGAGTTATTTTCAAACACACAATGGACAGTATTGAAAACTATGAATTAGGAAAAAAAAGGTCTCAAATCTCAAAGGAAGCAGAAACAATATAGGCACAACATACAACTAAAAGCAACCAAAATTAGAAAAAATTTAAAAACTAACCAAAGTAGATTTGGATATTCAAAGCCAATGCCCTAGATAATCCATTGGAGGAAGAAACCAAAATGACTCAGGTGTGGTGTGCACACCTGTAACCCCAGCGCTTTGGTATGCTGGGGCAGGAGGCTCAAAAGTTCAAACCCAATCTGACCCACTCCTGAGAGCCTGTTTCAAAGCACAATGTCAAGGGCTGTACATGTAGTTCAGTTCCCAGTGCCACAAAAGAACAAAGGAGAAAAAGAAAGAGGGAAAGGAAAAGGAGAGAGGAGAAAAGCAGGAGCCGGGGACAGGATACGATGGGATGGGACTGGAAGGTGGAGGAGGAGAGAAAAGAAAGGAGGAAAATTCAAGATGCAAAGTAAAATTTCATCAGTAAGAAATGATACCGAGTACTACAAACCTGTGGGCTATGACCAAAATAGTTATTGGGAAAATTTATATACTAAAAAAGCATGGAAAAAGCATGAGTTAAAACTTTCAAAGCTAGAAACTAGAAAAACAAAAATGAAATAAACAAAAAATGAGTTGACAATACAGATGAAAGCAGAAGTTAATAAAATAGAAAAAATATGGCAAGATATACAATACAAATATCTAGGTCTGGGGGGCATCAATAAGGTAGACAGAGCCAAAGATACAGCTCAGTGGCACAAGCACCTGCCTGGCAAGTGTGAGGTCATGAGTATGATCCCCAATACCCCAAAAATATTTTTAAAAATAAAATAAGGTAGACAAACATTAAAGAACATAAAAGAAGTTCAGAAGCAGAAACTCACTATGTTCCTCGATAGAAGCACTCAAAGTTGTAAAAATGACAGTATTATCCAGAATAACGCACAAATTGAATGCTACTCTACTCAGTATCCCAACTGGGAACTTGACAAAGTGATTCAAAAATTCCTGTAAAGGACAATGAGTGAAAAGAAAAACACAAGATAAGAAAAATTTAAAAAGCACAATGAGTGACGGTAGCCAAGAAAAATATTTCATTGAACACAATAATGGTAACTAAACCAAATAACAATAAAACTAAAACTAAAAACCAAATAACAATAAATAATAATCAGAAAATCAAACAAAACCAACAAGATATCATATCATCTACCAGATATCTGTTGTTTCTATTATATGCTATATTAAATTCATAACTAGTTAATAAAGTTATATCTTTATCATATATAATCACTAAATTAACTGAAATATTTTTATACATATACAATGTTTATGTTATAGTTATATAATGTTTTTTAGGGCAGGGGATATAGCTCAGCAGCACAAGCATCTATCTGCCTGGGAAGCACAAGGTCCTGAGTTCAATTCCTACTCCAAAAAAAAATATATATATATATAGTTATATAATATTTTAGTACTGAAAACTATGGTACCTTAGTTATATAAGTAACAATAGGACAGAATTGAGATTTTGGAAGTTGTCTTAGTTACTTTACTCATCACTGGGACTAAATACACAACACCCACAATTAAAAGGGGGAGAGATACACTGTGGCTCATGTTCACAGCACATGGCCCAATGGCCTAACCACAGAAAACAGCATGGCGGAAGGGTGTGGGCAGAGGAGAGCTACTCGCACCATGGTGGCCAGGAGGCAGGGGCAGGGAGTCACACACTTTCAGGTCACACATTAGAACCACATCTTCTGACCAGACCCCGTCTCCTAATAGCAAGTCAGCTATCACAGTGGTTCAATCGCCTTCCCAAAGCCTTGCCTATGAGCACATGAGGCCTTCGGAGGGCATCCTCCATCTAACCATAACAAACACACACATTTAAATTTAGTGTATAAAAATATACAAAAGGAAAGATCAATTCAATAAGGAAAGAACACAAGAGATAAGTGACATAGGAAATCTATTGGGTAAGACATTAAATCTCTAGCTCACATCATTCATCAAATTAAATTTCAGAGAGATCAAAGAGCTAACTGTACAATTAAAAAGCCATATGAATGTATGACTTACAAAAGAAAGATGTGACTAGCCAGAAAATGTATTAAAAGAAAGGAGTTTTACTACCAAGTGGAGAAATGCAAGTAAAACCCGTGAAGAACGTGCTATCAATTTTTACCCATCAAGTTGACAAAAATAAAAAAATTAATAACGTCTGTAAAGTACAAGAAAATACCTGTATATGCTGCTCATAGGAATAAAAAATAATATCCTTTTGTAACCACCAATTTGGCAGAATATATTTAAACTTTTCAATGCTTACAACACAATAACAATTTAATCACTATATACTAGATTAAACACTTGAACACATCCTTAAAAAGAAATTAATAAGGTTTCTAATAAGGTAGTGTCATTCCTATCAGGAAAAATAAATTAGGGTATATCTCTACAGTGAAGCGTGTTTCAGGAAAGTAAAAACACCCAGTTAGAAGAAGAATAGTTTTGTCTAAGAATAGTGGCACACACCCATAATCCCAGCACTCAGTAGGCTGAGGCAGGAGGATTGCCATCAGTTGGAGGCCAGCCTGTACTAGATAGTAAGACCTTGTCTCAAAACAAAACAAAACAACAACAAAACCCAAAATGCAAACATAAAAACTAGAAAACAAATAGCTTTTGAAAGATCTACATGTACACACAACATAATGTCATTATGTAAAGACCATCCAAAACTGATGTATGACCATACATTCGCATGCACATCTATATCCATAGAGAAGACAAGCAAAGATGTTTCAAACCGACATCCATGGGAAACCCAGGAACTGGAATGGGAATGAAGAATTTGGTCAGCACAGTCTTTCATTTTATTTATATCCTGTGCTTTCTTTGTAAGGAGGAGATTGTAGGGGCTGGGAATTTAGCTCAGCGGCATAAGCACCTGCCTTGCAAGCAAGTGGTTGTGAGTTTGATCCCCGGTACCAATTAAAAAAAAAAAAAAAAGTAGTGTAAGGAGGAGATTGTTATCATGGAACAGGGGACTGTCTATATATTTGTGGGTTTCATGCCCACAGATATAACCAAACACAGAATGAAACTATTTGGACAATGAAAGCTCCCTCTGTACTGAAAGTCATGATTTTCTAAACAATAGACTATATGAACTATTTAGGAGTATTTACCTCGTATTAGGTACCATGAGAAATAAGATCGTTTGATGCACATGGGGGACTGCACAGATTATATGTAACACCACAATATTTTATATAAGGGACTTGTGCATGTGAGGAACTGCTGTATCTCTGCACAGGGAAAAGACACAAGGCCAGGAACCGAGCCATTCCCATATCAACAAACAACTTTACATACATTACTGGAACATTGAAAAACAACCCAAAAGATTACAAGTTCAAGAAAACATGGTGCCACTACTAGGTTACCTTTCTAAAACTCAAAGAACTTCAGAACTCCTAGACAGGCTGGGTTCCTGCATGCAAAGAAGTAAGAGGTTTCTTTCATCAGATGTGGTCAGCTGCTAATTATGGGTGGGTAACTTTGAAAGAAAGCCAAGCCCAGCAAGAGCTCCATCGCCCTAAACGGCTGGCTGCAGATTCAAAACCCCTTGATATTACTGTTCAAAGGGAATCCTACAATGCCCTGAGGGGATCCTCAAGCTCCTTCACACTGCTCCCAGGAAGAATCGTTCTGGAATAGACAGACACCCAGGGTGGTGGTGAAGAAGAGAAGATATCATACATTCCACAAAGGACAGGCGTTTGATCCCAAGAGAGAATGGGATATGCACCCTTGAACTCTACCCAGTAGCTGTGTGTGCGTGTACTGGTTAGCACCAGCCAGAGTACAGCTCTGTGGTCTGGTCCTGCTCACCAACTGCTTATTTTGCCATTCATCTGCTTTGGGTCTTGCATTCCTCCTCTCTAACTTGAGGCACTAACATACAGCTCACAGAGCTGCAATAAGCAAACCGAAAAGTTGATGTTTAAAAAGTTCTTTTTAAAGGATAGCATTAAGGCAGTGCTGTCACTCAGTGGTATAACATATGCCTAGCATGTGTGAAGAAGTCCTGGGCTCAGTCCCCAGCACTGCAGGGTGGGAGGGAAGGACAGTACAAATAACCCCACTAATAAGTGCAAATAACCCCCCCCTTAACTTGACAGGCAGGGTAACTCAGCATTTATAGACTGTTAAGAAGTTTAGTTTCTGGGGCATCTACATCCAGATATCACCAAGCAACATTATAGTGGGGACCATAACATTCACATAAACCAGATGATTAGTATATCCACCAGAACCCCCCCAAAATAATTTAGCCTAACTTTGAGATCACTTTATATCTCCTCTTCTAGCATAGGGATGCTGCAAAGAACCAGAGAGCAAATACCTGTACCAACAGCAAACTATCTGTAGAGTCCACTGGCAAATAGTTCAGGTTTTGGAGGTCATGGGATCTCTGTAGGGACTATTCAACACTACCTTTATAAGACATTATCAACCAATATGGGCATGGCCCCTTCATCCAGTGGCCACTCATTCAATGAAACCTTACTTACAAAATCAAATAGTAAGTTAGGTTTGCCTTGCAGGCTATAGTTTGCCCATCTTTGCTACTGCAAAACAAGCCAGTTGTAAAATAAATAATTACTATAATCGAGAGAAATACACTACAGAAGAGAAAGTTGTTGGTTACAAATCTGTTTTCTGCAGACTGAACCCAATAGAAAGCCAACAGTTCACACGGCAAACCTGGGGATTTCTACACAAGCTATCGTTGCAACCACACTCCTTCCCCCCACAAACTGCTAGTCTGCTATCATTTAGCAGCCCCCATGCCATGCCGAGCTCCTCCTGATACCCTCCATGTCTCTCTCCCTGCCTGGCTCAGTGTAGATATCTGGTAAATATTTGCACAATTCCCAGTGGCCGCGTTTGAAGCCAATCTCCAACCTTGAGGCTGGGCACTAAAATCTAAAGCCTTAAATCGCCCTGCAGATCTACTGTTCCAATGAGTGCTGGGGACAGAGGTTGCTGACAGCTTCCTGATGCAGGCTGTGGCTGCAGTCAGGCCCAGCTCACCGGGCAGCTTAGGGGAAGTTTGAGCTGCACCATCATCAAAGCTCCCGCCAAGGTCAGATTCCTGCCCAGGGGCAGGAGCAGGGAAGGAAATACCTCAGCCCCCTCAACTGTATTCTTAGTCAAGCGCCTATAATCTAGTCGGTTAAGGCTCAGAAAGCAGGATCAGTGTCATCTGCTTCTTTCTTACCAACACAGGGTAAGTGGCCCATTCCTATCCCTGCTCCACCTCTAGTACCATGCTGAGCAATTCACAAGTGCTTCTGACTCAAGAGAATAAGTTGTACTGAAAGTCAAAGAAAGGACGGTCCTAAGAGAGTGATAAGAGAGTGAAAACAAACTTGAGAAGCCTTGAAAAAAGACCATCACAGGAGTGGATCACAAAGACCAAAGTTAATACCTCCTATTTAATAGTGTTATGTTGTTTTAAGAAACATATGGTTCCCCAACACCAGGTCCCCCACCCCAAACCTAGCAACCCGCTTCCATCACACAGAGCCTCATTTTCCTTCTTTCTTAGTATGAATGCCATTCCAGAAATAGCTGAATTTCCAAGAGGCCCCCATCCTAAACAATGTGGCCTTTGCCCTGACACTTTACCCACCAGCTGGGCATTCCAGAGCCCAGAGCCCAGCAAGGGACCTGTTCTAGAACTTCAGCTTCTTCCACATACAGACCAGCTGGCAGGCTTGAAACAGTTCTAGACCTCAAGCCAACTTTGCCTGTGATCCACATAAAAAGCTAACTGAAGGGCAAAGCTATCTGTAAGATTTTATAAGTAGAAAATTCAACACTAGACCTTATGTGATCTCATGGTCAAAATGCAAATACTCTACATGAATCTTGCTTTTAGGTTTAGTTCCAGTCCCCAAGATATCTCATTACGTATATGCAAATATTCTAAAATCTGGGAGAAACAAATCACAACTCATACGCTTCTGGTGTCAAGCATTTTGGTTAAAAGCGACTTGCACACTTGTTCAGTGAGCTACACCCCTAATTCTGAGGCTTTGTGGCAGGCACTTGAACTAGTTTCTTAGGTTTTTCCGGTTGGTTTGTTTGTGTTTTGGGAGGGTTGTTTTGTTGTGTTTTGTCGATACCTTTTTTTTTGTTCTATTAACCAGTTCCTGGACTTGAAAAGGGAACATCGCGCAGCCCCTGGAGTATCTGAGGTTACTTGAAGACAGAGAACTGCTGGGAGCTTACTTCACATCTTGTTGAAAAGCTATAGAATCAGGAGGATCTTGGAAGATTAGCTTCTCAAAGAATTGTTCTTGAGAGACAGTCCCCAGGTGATAAAGCAAAGAGGTGTGAGTTCTAGGACCAGGAGTACTAACCTCTCTCCCCGCATATGCACAATGTACAAGGCATTATTAAAGGTCACCAGAGGTCTTTTCATTAAAACAAGTCTGCTTAACTTTTAAAGGTATTTTTAAACCAATTTACCAGAACACTATTTTTCTTAGAAATAGTCCATTTAAAAATATTGAATTGAGCCAGGCGTGGTGGCTCATGCCTGTCATCCCAGCACTCAGGAGGCTGAGGCAGGAGGAATGTTGCAAGTCTGAGACCAGCCTGGGCTTCAAAGTGAGCTCAAGGCCAGCCTGAACCGCATAGTGAGACCCTGTCTCAAAAACAAAACAGAACAAAACACACTGAATTTGACCATATAAATTGACTATAGATAGAAAAGTCATTCCTGTACCATAATTGCAAGCAGCACAAGTGAGAAATGGACAAGGTTAACTAAGTTAGATTCAAGATCTGTGGGTTTAAAAGCAAGTCTGCGTAAAAAATAAAAATTAAAAAAGCTTTAGCACGATGGCACATGCCTGCAATCCCAGCACTCCAGGAGGCTGAAACAGGGAAATCACAAGTTTGAGCCTAGCCCGTGCAATGCAGTAACTTAGTGAGACCCTAAATCAAATAAAAAAATTAAAAAGCCATGCAGATGCAGCTCAGTGTGAAAGCCGTAGATTGAATCTCCAGTACCATGAAAATAAAACAAAACAAGACCATTTCTTTTCCCCAAAAGTATGCAAAAAGACCAAGTATCATAGATATGAAGCACTAGAAACAACAAACTCTCCACCTCCACCACTCGCAGAACACCACCCACCCTTCCCCAAGCACAAAGCCTTTCTCTGCCCTCCATGCCCACTGAAATTCCACCCAGTTTCCAGCACTCAGCTCAAAGGCCACCTCCATGCTGAGAGCTCCTATGCTATAAGTACTCCAGATCCTGAATGTGCACAAAGGTCCTGGAATTCAGGCAATGAGACAGTTCTGACTCTAGGACTTAACTCAATGCCTACACTGCTATTAGCCTCAGTTTACCCAACTTGACAGAAGTAGACACAGTGAAGAAAAACAAGAATTCCTAGTGTTCGATCCACCATACACTGGGGTATAGGAAAAGTCAAAGTGTTTGAATTTAATGAACTTAATGATCCTACCGCTGAGGAAGGAGGGAGAGTATTGTGAAGACAGAAAGTTTCTTATTTTTCACTCATCAATCTGATAAGACAAACCACAGCCCAAACTTGGAGGGGTTAAAGAGATCCATGCTTATGATCATCCAACCAGACTTACAGAGCTAGGACTCAGGAGGAATCTCCCCAGCACCAGAGAAGCCACAGAAAGAAGCAAGGAAGCATTACTAGGAGAAGATGAAACACAGGCGTCTTCAAATACAGTATTTGAAGAGATGTCACATAGAGGAGAGACTGTAGTCACCCTGTGCTGGTCCAGGGACCAGTATGGAGGTTTAAATCCATTGAGTAATATTGTAAACCCAAAGCACATCAGCCACTAATGAAGGCAACCATAAATGACTGGACATGTCAAAGAAGAGACAGAGTGGGTTTGACAAAGGAATTCCTTAAATGACACCACCTTATGGCATTCTTTCATAGCTCTGGTTTTTCCTCTTCTGTCTCTCCTTGTTCCTGGACCCACACTGACCACTACCCAATATTCAGCTTCAGACTGAGTGGTCTTTCCTCCATTCTCTCTTCTCAACACTCCCCAAATAATGTTACTCAGCACCAAGACCATAAACCAGAATAAACCTCTCTTCCTTCAAAATGTGGCCCAGTGACAATGAAAGTGACTAAACCAAGTATCTTCCATACAGAATTGTTAATGGGAATTTCCAAATTCAAATGAAAGTCCCACCTGGACCCGTCTCCTGAACTATAGACTTCTAAATGCAAGAGATGTTTTGCTGACATCTTTGTTGAGCAAAACCAAAGTCCTGATTTTTATCCCCCTAAACACTGTTCCACCTCCGATCCTATCTAGATTAGTCTAAGTCTCCATTTCAAAGCCAGTTATTAAGGCCCAAGCCTGGAAGTCAGCTCTAATCATTCTTCCTCCAACTTCTTTCATCTAACGGGCAGCAAAACCTGTCACCAGCCCTGTCTCCTTGTCTACTCTGCCTCTCTAGCCAAACCAACACCTACTTTCTACAATTTGTAGGAGGATTAAATGCATCATCCTTAGAAGAATGTCTGGAACATATGTGTTGTAGTCAGAGGTTGCAAGGACAATCACATACAGGACACAGAATTTGTAGAATTATTTAAAATGGTCACCCAAGGAGTCAAATACAGAGAATGTGCAGGAAATCTGTCCACAACACTAAAGACCTAGAGAATCCAGCCAAGGGCCTGGATCCCATGTCAATAACCTTCATGAGTTCAGCTGAAAACCTAGAGCCCACATTAAATGACCCAAGCAAGTCTATTTTATAGATCTGCACTGGGAAGGCACAAAGATCAGCAGTGGAAGCTAGAAAACCTATGCCAGTTGGGTGAAGGACCAGTAGATTGAGGGTTCTACAATGGAGCCAAAAGCAACACTCAAAATAAGGATCAGGGTTCCCCTGAAAAGTATCACAGCCACCCTCAGTGACAAGAAGGTCCTGAGCTCCTCCGACAATGAGAACAGCCTAGTACATATCAGGAAGCCAGTGTGACAAACTTCTCCTGGAGATTAAATAGCACACATCTTCCCCTCCGGAGCCAAGAAACTTTGCTCGAAGTAAGGACCAAAGCTCCACAAAAGTGAACAGCAGCCATCCTCAGCAACAAGGTCCCGAGCTCCTCCAATGATGAAAGCAGCCAAGTTCATATCAGGGAAAAAGCTCCACAAGCTCCTCCAGGAGAACCGCCAGCTCCAAATGACAACACCGCTGAGGAGAAGCCACAGCGCTGGTCTTCCTCTCCAGGTCTCCTTCTAGGCTGGGAACAGTCCTCAGTGGGCCATCCATGCTCAGCACCACACTGGCTCAGTTCAGCTGGGGTTTAAGCTGACCACCAGGTACCAACCCAGTACACCTTGAGCTATTTGTCTTATCAGTATAGTCATCATCATTGTCATCAGCAGCAGCAGCAGCAGTACTGTCTCACCGTCATCATCACTCCCAGCATGGACCATTCATAGCCTTCTCACTAGTCCCAGTTTCTATTCATGCCTCTTCCCAAAATTTCTTTCCCCCTCCCCTTTCCTGCCCCACCTTGCTTCAGTTCATGCTCTCAGTCACACCAAATTCTCTCCCAGGGGCCTCAGGGCTTTGGTTAGTCCTTTTATCTTCAGGAATTCCCTTCCCAGAGATCTTCAGAGGAATGGTGTCCTCCACCTGGCTGTGAGGTCGGCAGAGCGGGGACCCAGGCTTTCTTTCTCATGTTTGTATGCCCCATTTCTAGAACAGAGCTTCGTTCCTAGAATGAGCTCAATATATTCAGTGAATAAATGAATTGATATCACTGGTACCTCTGCGAACATGAAAGGGGCTCCTTTGAAAGAGAGGGGGTCTCATGTCGGTAGGATGAGCATACTGTGGACACACAGAGGTCAGTCTACCGCTAGACGGGGTAGGAAGTAGAACACTCAGAAGGATTTGCCCAAGACATTCCAGGCACCAAAAATCAACATCTACCACCTCCAGTCAATCATTTTCTGCTCCTGTAATATAAGGGATGTTTTCCTAGCTCTAGGGAAATCCCAGAAATGCAGTTAAAATGGTTTCTGCCTTTTGTTTTTGAGACAAGGTCTCCCTGTGTTACAAAGGCTGGTCTCAAACTCCTAGGCTCAAGTGATCCTTCTTGGGCTTTTTTAAAAGCAAAGATTATGAGTCTGAGATTAAAGTCATTTTAAAAGCACAGACTATGAGCTTCCAGAGACATACAGTGTAGACACAAGCTGAACTAAGAATCCTGTGTTAACTCCTGGAATCTCATGAGAAATGTTATGTGTTAAAATACCAGCATTTTGTCACCATATTTCACATTCTATTCTTCTTTCGCCTCACCAGGGCCTTGGTATCCCACAGGGGTCTATTAAATCAAGGCCCATGACTTGAGTAGGAATTATGGGTTGGCCCATGGAGCCACAAGATCTTAAAATGAAATACATGAGTCCATGGATGGGGAGGGCATACTGTGTTTTCTAAAATTTGATCTAAAGCTGAGCCACAGACAAGGAAATGGTCTGGTTCTCTTGGCAGAGAAACGATGCCACCAAATGTAAGGGCAAGATAAAGCCTGAAGTCATGCTGAAGATGCAGAGGAAGGAAACCACCACGAGCTCATGTTGGAAGCTACTAAGACTGGCAAGACTTACCTTCTCTATGTTTTAATCCAAAGCACTGATCTAATGCTACACACAACCTACCAAATGTAATAAATTGGTTGTTGTTGTCGTTGACGTCATTGTTTAGGAAAAGGCAGGCATGGAATAGCTGCTTCTCATCTCTGGTCTGGGCTCCAGAACACACACTGTGGCTGAGCAGACCTGCCTATTATCATCAAGAAACAAGGGGCTGCCATGGGGGAGCAGAGGTGGGGCCCAGGGGTGGTTCCCTTATACACAGGAGGGGCACAAGATGCTTTGGACACAGACTAGTGGAGGCCCCAATTATTCTCTTCATGCTTTGGGGTTGAGCATGGCTTTGGCTCTAGAACTCAACATGAAAATGATTTTTTTATGCCTAACTCTAAAGTATGAAAAAGTTTATCTTCCCTGTTTTCTTTCAAAACAAGAGAGGACTTTGTAAGCAGGAACAGGTCCTAGGAGCCAGGTTTTACCAAAGACAAACTCCATCTCTGCCCCACCTCCTTTTGCTTCTGTGAAGCTAATGAGGGCCAGGAGAAGGGACAGGGCAAATTCCTCTGGGATTCCAGGCACCCAAGTAGTCTGTGGCCTGATAAGCATGATCTCACCTATTCTACCACACATCAGGTCCATACAGATGAAATAAGGAATGGAAGAGCGCTCACATGAACCAGGAATTAATATTTGCATAAACAGAAGAATTCAAAACAAAGAGCACTTGCTTAGCTCACTCAACAGCAAGGTAAATGTTTACCTAGACTGCCTGGGTCGGGAGATTTTATATTCAACCACAGGGACTTGGAAAGGAGGCTCAATATGGCCCCAGCCCATACCGGAGTTTCCCAGATCTGACCAGTTTGAAAACCAAGACTCCAGGCACTAGTCTCATGTGTCTCTGTCTCATTTTTCTTGTGTAGCTGTCATCCCATTCCCAGTCTGCCATGCCCTAGGACTCCTTTTCTTAACCAAGACAGAGAGAAACTTCTTTTCTAGCATAAAATCATGTCTGTAGCTATCTTCTGATCTTAAAAGAAAAAGGTCTTACTAAGGAAAAGATATAAGGCAGAAAAGGCAAAGAGAACAAAAGTGGTGAGAATCCCACCATCCGGGATCACCGCTGAAAACACTTCTTCTTAGCAAACTTTCTGATATATTCTGCTTTGTGACAGCTTCGGGGCTGTAATTCAACTTGGAATGAAGGAAACCACTGAGAACTTCAAGTAGGTCTAAATGAAATCACCCAAATTAAAAATGCATCCATATGTATCAGACTCCTCCCTAGTGGCTACAGGAACCTCCGGACAAGGTAATCCTGTGCCCACCGCTCTGGACTCTGCTCCTCAACAATGCCAAGCACCTCCCTCTCTGCCCATCCTGATGCCACACTGCATAGAAGCGCCATGAGATGCTCATCAGGTGAGTCCTGGTCATCTTGTTCTCTTTCTACTTCCCAGCACTGTGCTCAACTCATCTGCGTTCATGCACTGAGCCCTTGTTCACAACAGCATCTGGCAATGGCACATGCTCAGGAGATAGTTCTGAATAAAAGAGCAGGAGAAAGGTGTCAGACAAGGCAGGAAAGAGGGTGAGAAGGAGGCAGAAAAGAACGAATCCTAAGAAGTGGCAAGTTCATCTTTAGGGAACTCACAAAGCGCTAAGATTCAAAGAGGAAGAGGAAGAGAGAGATGAGATCCAAGGGAAACAGAAAACGGTCCTTCAGCCAAGTTCCTGTGGGCCTTGTTAAAGATTTTCATCTGGAAATGATAGCCAGTGAGAGGCCTCTGAAAGGCTGTAGGATCAGGAGCGATCCACTTCGGTTTTCATTTTAAAAGCATCACCCTGGACTCAACCTGGAAAGGGAATCACAAAGGAGCAGGTCACACACAAGCCAGCTGGTCAGAAGCCTACATCAGAGGTTCGGACGGATGAGGAGATGGGATGACCACAGGTGTGGCCACAGACATCCAAATGATGGGATGACTTGTGGGACCTTTGATGATTCTGAGAAGGGAGGGGGAAGGAAACGCATCAAGAAAGACGCTGGACATCTGGTTTACTGGCTGCTGGAGCCATGTTGATGAAAATACTAGCAAGTGGCAAAGGGGAGGCTCTGCAGGAAGCAGGTAAAGATTGACTTTGAAGAAGCTGGCTGTGCAGGAGCCTCTCCTACTTCCGGTGGAACTGTCTAGTAGGTGGAGGGAAGTCAGGCTTGGACTTCGGGAGAGAGATCTAGCCTGCAAGCAAAGATTCAAGACACATATTAAACTATAGCAAGATTTCATGGCTGGGGAGGTGAGACAGAAAAAGAAAGAGGATTGAAAATATTCTACAGTTTCTGATGTGGATCAGCACAAGATTTGCAGAATTGTTGTCAGAACTCAGGGTAGAGCAGAGACATCTTAGTAAATGCTAAGAATTGGACCCTGCTTAGAAGTGGGGGAGCACCCAGCTGCACTACTCTAGAAGGGTATGAATGAGTGTGACAGCTGGTCACAAAGCCTGAGAGGCATTTCAAGACAGCCTTGCAGAAATTGCTTTTAAATTTCTACAACTGAGAAACTGCTTCCTGTGGGACCGAACACTGCATTTCTCAGCCTCCTTATAAATAAGTATAGGTTGGACCATGTGAGTGTCCTAGTAAAAGAATCAAATGTGGTGGTACATCTGGAGACGTTCCATTTAAAGGGAAAAGATGTACCCTTTCCTTCCTCCTTTCTTCACCACGCTGCTTAGAGCATAGATGAAATGCGTCGAGCTCCAGCTTCGGTCCATGGGGATGATAACCAAATTCAAGAGATGACAAAGAAATGAGCTAGAAACTACCTGAGTCTCTGACAATTTTACAAAATCACTGTATGTCTCTTGGATCGCCTATTTTCAGACTTCTTTGTAGTATGAGAGAAATAAACGCATTGAGGTCACTGCTTTTGGAAGGGGCTCTGTCTTGTATACCTCTAATTCTAGTCAAAATACTCGCCATCTGGTCTACCACATCCCAGCATTGCTTTCTCCTTGCCTTAGGTCATAGGACTGCCCAGACAGGGAATATGCTCCCCCTGCCTGTATTTACTTAAATCCTGCCCATCCTTTGAAGGATGGATCAAATTCCACCTCCTACTGGAGATTTCCCTGCCACTTCCTCCCCTGAGCTCTGGTGCTGTCTGTCTGCCCCCACTCCTTGGGCATCTGCTCTTGCCTCATAGTGAGTGAGTCATTCCCCCATTCATTCCCACTGGTTCCCCCCTGTGTGAGCCCTGACTCCTCAGTGAGGCTCACCATTCTCTAGGACAAGGCCCATGATTCTCAAGTCCTTATATTTGCATGGCTTGTAAGGTATTCAAACTCCCAGGAGCAGGCAGAGGCCAAAAAGTAGACAAATAAATTAAGGAAGAAAAAATTGGAAGCAAGGAAGAGCTGAGGGCAATCAATAAGAAAGCTAAAACTACTTCTAGTTTCAAAAGGTAGCTCAGGGGAAAGAGTTGAGACATTTCCTTCAGATTCTAAGGCATAGATGTTAAACTCTGCCTCAAAGCACAATACCAAGGGGAACTATTTACACATGAAATAATGCAAGGGAGTGAGTCCTGCAGAGGTGCAAAAGCTAGCCCTTTCAGGAAAAAAAATAGCAAGTCACAGCTGGGGTCACCTCTAGTCTCAGCTACTCAGGGGGCTGAAGCAGGAAGATTCCCTGAGGACAAGTATTAGAGGTTAGCATGGGCGGAAAAGCAAGATCTTTCACAAAACAAAAGACGAAACTAAGTCATGCCAACCAAGGTATTTTCACATGACAGACTTGCAATAGATTATTTGCAAATCAAGACCAATTTAAAAATCACTTTGGATTACTTTTAAAAAGTATGTTTCAAGCATTCTAGGAACAAGGTAAATGCTTTGGAACAAATATAGCTCATCTGTAAAAAGCAGTCTAATGCTCTAAAAATTCTACGTATTTTCACCTTATGGCTTGAAGTTGTTCACCCCATAGAAAAGGCCAAAGAGACCTCCCCTCCCAAAAGGATTCTCTCAGTGGGGCTTATGACACAGGCTGACACAGCAGGAAGATGTCAACAAATATAATTACTATGGGGAGGAAGGGGCGAGCAATGGAAACTTCTAATTTACAATAAGCCTCGGTGGAAACATGCCCAGGTTGTTTAGGGGCACGTCCAGATTGCCTCAAAATTACCTTACTGAGAGAGCCGAGAAGACAGATGTGGAGGTGATCAGACATTCCGGGTCCCCACTGAAAGCAATGGGGCACATTTGGAACCCACAGAAGTCACTGTAAAGGAACTCAAGAAGAACTTGGCGATCGAAGCATCACGTTGAGAAATAAGACGTTTACTGCTTAAAATAACACTGGTGCCTCTCTGAGATCTGCTTCCAGCGCCAAAGTAATAGCTGTTTACAGGTTTGCAATGCGCAGCAGGCAGTCAGCAACTGCTCTCATGCCTGCACGCTATTTAGATTTCCTTTGCCGCCTCGTTTCTACTGAAACTCAGCCTGGTTTTAACACGCCTGCTAAAACTGCCCCCTTCCGGGCCCAAGAGTCCAGGAGTCTGTGCCAACCCTGCGTGGCCAGATGCCACTTGGGGACGGCGCCTGCACCGAGACCAGAACCTCAGAGAAATCCTACCCTCCCCAGGCTGAATCACCACCTGTGACCGACAGGTGGCAGAAGCAAGTAAGGAGAGTCCTCACTCGCTGAGTCTTTAGGGAACTTCTGACCCTGAATCGGGAGAAAACGGATGCTGTGGTTTTGGGAACAAGCAGCCCTACTGTCACACTTGCGGGTAGTCCTGAATGTTTCCTTTACTTGGTTGTCAACTTGCCCTGTAAACTCAGCATTCAATCCCTAGGCTGGTTTGAATTCAAATCTCTCCCACATTCAAGAGAAGATTAAGCACCACTCACTTCAGTAGGACTAGGGTTTTCCACTATCTCCTTCCCCAAGAAGGTGGAAACATAAACCTGAGTTTTCTATCTGTGTCCATCGGCCCCATATAAGTTACCACATGAGTGTGTTAACAATTCCTAATTATACCGAATGCTGCAGCTATTCGGCTCGCAATGCTTCAGCAACGTGCTCCAGTGTTTCCGGTGTGAAGCAAACAGAACAGAAAATACAGCCAAGGCACTGAATTATACAAAGCCAGAACCAAGGGCCACTTCACGGCCAGCTTTACTGAGCTGGATCCAAACTGGTCTCCTCTCACTGGGTGTGACATCTCCAACATTAATATCAGATCTCTGAGTACTTCAAGGAAGCTCTGCAGTGTCACAGCTACTGCACATCCCTCTTATGGGCTGGAGACACAGCCTTTGGAACACAAGACCATGGTGAACCTGGCCTTCTGCCACCTCAATGCTTAGCGCTAGAGTTTACCCCACCAACGAACAGCATATTCCATTCATCTCTGCGTCTGTGCATCCAAAGACACAGACTTCCGGCCGAGCTTTTCCCTCTGCGTATATGGGGGATCTACTGAGTGCTCCTCTGACCACTGTCCCCTCCAATTGACCCTAAGTAAGCTTGTTTTTCGATATCTCACAGAAAAAATTGCTGATGGCAGAGGAGAAATACAATCTCCTGGATAAAAATCACAAGGCTCAGCTTAAGAATTCGCAAATAGCTTCATAGCCCCTCATCTTGCAATAGAGAACTACTCAGAAGGCTTCAGTGCTTCATGGCATAACTGAGGCATAAGACTTGGGAAGGCAGTCTTGTTACTAGAGGAACCAAAGCAGGCCCACTCATCCCTGGAAGAGCCCACTTGCAAGCGCAGCAGGAAGACAGGACACTGTAGACAGAGGCACCCACCAGACTGAAGACTTCCCCTTAGATCACATGTCCCAGTGGGATTTGGTTATGGTTTAGTTTTTATGCCACCTTTATTGCTACCTGTATCCACACTCCTTAACTCCTTCAAAGCATTTCACAAAGCTACCAGGAGAAAACTCCAAGGCATGTCTCTAGGCAGAGGGAACTGCAATAACCCCCAGGATCTTGGATTCCCCAATGAGGCAAAGGCCCCCTTTCTCTGCTCTGTGTCACATCCCACTTTACCATGGCAGCAGCCTTCTAGGTGATACATTCTGAGAATAAGTATTTCCAGGCCTTGACTAAGAAAGAGACACCTGAGCACAAGCTGGTGGAGCAGAAAGCCAGTCTCACCATTTACCGACGATAACGAACAGTGCTGTATGTTTCCGGAGGAAGAAGTGCTACAGTTCTGCCAGAGATCAGTTGAGTGTCCATTGCCCACGATCCATTGCTAGAAAGAATCAGATATGCAGAGTCAGGTGAAGGGAGCAGGTCAAGAGATGGCAAATAGCAGCAACCTCACCCACCTGGCTGCCGGGCTGGCCCCTGCCCTGCCCTGCCCAGGACACACTCTAGTAAGGTTCAGTCATGACCCAGAATAAGAGAGGCAGCACTCTGGTACATATGGAGGCGAACACCAACATTTCTGTGAGTGAAAAGCACTTTACAAATGGAAAAATACCCCCCACACACTTATACACTATTATGTGTAGTGGTGTGTAACAAGGCAAAAAAAATACTACACACACACACACACACACTATTTATGTGCAGGCGTGTACAGTAAGGTAGAAAATGCTACGTGCTCACACCAGAACTCCATTTAATTATATCTCCTCTCCTCCCTCCTAGGAAGCATTCCCCAAAACACCACCTCTCTAAGCCCATTTCCTTACTTGTAATTCCCATTAATCTGACAAGATCAACATTAGACATAACTAAGGTTTCGTGAAGATGCTCATAAATAATAAAGCAATTTGCCAATTTCCAAAAGACTAATTTTTCAGACTAGCAAATCATGTTTACAACTTGCCTTACACAAAGATGTTAAAGCCATGGGCATTTAACTCCTTGAGCTGGGTTTCATTTTCATGGTAAAATATATATATATGTTTAAAACTGATATCTGATAGCTTTGTAGCCAAAGTTATTCTGCTGACCTGTTTATATCAGTGGAGATTCGACTAACAAGGTGCTGTGGTCACATCATAAAGCAAACCTGGGACTTGCAAATTTTTCTAATTTCAAGTCCTAAAATGTTTTAAAAGTTAAGCCAGCCATAGGAATTTGGGCTTGGAAAAAATTTTTTTCACAAATTCTCCAGTTCTTCAATGAGACTGCATCAAGAAAAAAAAATGCTAAACAAACTTATCAAAATGAAAGGTGAGGCCGGTCCTTAAATGAACCCTGAAATTATACGGCTTCAACAGAGGCCTGAAGAGCCAGCTACCTTAATCCAGTACCGGCTTGCTCCCTACCCCTGACTCTCTTCTGGTTTTCTCAAAAACAACTGAAAAGAGGCAGCTGGCCAGACACTGCTAAAACCACTCCAGGGCATCTCAGACTATATTGTGTGCAAATCATCCCGTCCTGAACCAGGGGGTGCAGGGACTGGGAACCCAGAAGAGGGGTCACCCACAGCCCGCCCCCGGGACTCTCGCGCCCGCGTTGCGCACTCACGCTGACGATCGTGGAGACGAACAGCAACACTAGCACAGCGACGTGGAGGACAATGATTCCCAGCAACAGGAGGAACATTCTGGCAGCGAAGTGTGCTCCGCGGAGTTAGTTTCCTGGGGGAAGAGAGAGCCCAGGCCGGCTGTCAGGGGCGCGCACTGCACGGAGAGCTCGCAAGCCGGGCGAGCAGGGAGGCGCGGAGGGAGGGTCCGGCCGGCGGAACGCCCTGCCTGGCACCGCGCGCTGCCCACTCCCGGGAGCGCGCCCTGCAGCGCTCGCCGGGCCACCAGGAGGGGGCGGCAGCTCCCAGCCAGACCCACGCCCGGAGACCCGCAGGGCCAGGCTGCCAAGGAACATCTTATGCTTTTTGAACAAAACAGACAGTGTGAACCTCTAAATCACCCTGGAGGAGAGGAGTTTCCAGAATGATCCGGGGAGGCCACTTCAGGCCCCCACCCCACCTGGCGCCTGCTGGGGACAGTCTGACTTGGGATAGCAGAGGGACCACCCTCTCCTAGAACCGGGATCAGATGACAAATTACCCCTGGAGCCAGAGGGAAGTTGGCGCCCCGATTTCTGCCAGAAGCAAGGGGTCACCAGAGACCTGCTGTGACCCCATGAGAATGCCGTTGGGAGTCAGCTTTCCCAATCCCAAATGGCACACTGCAATCCGTTACTTATTCTCCAAAATTCCCACCCAGGTTAGGGGAGAAGTCCCCACCTTGCCAGCCAGAGGAGCCGTCCTGGCCCCAGCTTGGCCTCAGGACTCCGGGAGAGACGGTGGCGCAGAGCCCGGGGAGTGTGGAAAGGAAAGAACTGTCTGGAAGGGTTGTCCCGACAGTTTCCCCACCACCGAGCGCTCGGCTAGGCAGCCCAGTGAGACTTGGGGGAGAGGAACAGGGATGTCCCGCTCCTGGGTGAGATCTACGCGCCTCTGCTTGCAAAGTTAGTCAGTCTATGTCCCCAGGTACACAGACACCAGATGCAGACCAGATCCAGCCTCAGATCCAGTCTGGGCGCGACAGGAGAGGAGCCCAAGACAGAGAATGGTGCCGATTTGGGAAGGAGGAAAATCCCAGCCCATCAGAGCCGGCAGTCCACCTTCCATCCGATGCCCTGTCGTCCCCACCTAGTTTTACAGACTTGAGGAAACTGAAAGATTATGATGATGGGGGGGTGACGGGGGGGGGGGAGAGGACAGTTTTGGAAGACCAGCTGAGTCCCTAAGGACTAGTTAAATGCAGAGGTTTGGGCCAAGAAAAAGGTTCAATTCGTTTGTAAAAGTACCCAATCTGAGAAGCCCTCGTTTCTCTCCACGAACATCACATTCACAGAAACCTTGGAATATACCGAAGAAATAAGCAAAGTATTCTGTTTTCTTCCAGAGGATTAAAATTAAATCAGTTCCTAATGCCCAGGAGAGTTCTGGCACGTGGCTAGGACCACAGAGGTCCAGGTCCTGCCCGGGATGTCTACCTTGGGGTTTGTTTTACCATTGCGTTCTGGAGCCAACGCCCCTTCAGCAAGGCTTACAACACCGCCCCTAGGAGTCTTCTGTCCAGACATCCAACCTTGTCTTGTGGGGTCTACAGACAGAAACCCACTTCTCACTAGGTATAACCCGGCGGGTAGGAAGGAAACGGAAGCCAGGCTGGCAGGGGTCTCCGCGCCCCCGACTGGAGACTTAGGGACTTGGCCAGAGCCCGCGCCTATTTCTGGCACACCACGAGGGATGGCGCCCAAGTTTCTCCTCCCAACTTTCCCCGCAAAATTACTTACAGCCCCAAGGAATAGCTGTCCCGGATCAGGTTGGCCCCAGGCACAAACTCGGTGCGTTCCCTGGGTTGTCGAAGTCCCCAAAGACAGCTGTGCTGCGGGGCTGCGCGCGCGACGCAAGGGGGTTAGTGGGAGGCTCCCGGCGTCCCCTTTAACGGGAACGACGCCCTGTTTGCGTCGCTGCAGTAGGGTGTGTCCCGGGTCAGCGTGTGCGGGAGGGCGGGACTCGGGGAGGAGAGGGGGCAGGAGGGAGGGAGGCCGCAGACTGTTACTTAGCTTTAAATGCGCCTCCGGGGAAAAAAGTCGATCTCTGCAAAACTCCAAAGACTTGAAACTAGAGGCCGCCGAGTTTCTCACCTCCCACCTACTCCAGCTCCGCTGTGCTCATGGAAACTGCCCATAGGGCCCCCTCATTCCTTTTGGGAAAAGCCTGCCAGACCTTGTTCCCCGGGTACCCAGCGCTAGGCTTAGGGGCGCATTGAAGCTCAATACAGTGCGTGGGGCTCTACCTGAAGTTGTCCAGCTCCCACAAAGGCCGGGATGGGGGGTGGCGCTTAAGGAAGGAAGACGTCCCTGTCTTTGGGGTCCTGGCGCAGCTGGCCTGCCTGGAGTCCTAGCTGGACTCGGTTGTACCACACCCGTCTCTGTTAACAGTGTCAGCAGCTAGGAAGAGCGCTGGCTTCCTAGGATTCCAAGAGACCGACCTTTAAGGGTTCAGCTTGGATGAGAGTGGAGAACTGGGGAAGAGAGCGCCCTGAAATGTAGGCTCCTCCTAGCTTAGGCAAAACCCGGCTACCAGTTTGCCTGCGGCAGTCTGGTTTGGCTGCCAGCCTTAGCCAGGATCCGGGCCACGGGGTAAGGAAGTGAGGAAGTGACCATTTGAGGTGGGGGGAAAGCAGCCAGGGAAATCAGCTGACTCACACCCGCAGGAGTGTGTTTCCCTGCCGTCTTAGAAAATCTAGCTCTTCTTGGCTCAGCGCAGGTGCACCCCAGGAACCCTGCAGGCTGGCCAGCTCAGGGAAGCACTGAAGGCAGGGCCAGAAGTGGATATTAGACGCCTAATGCAGCACTACACACACACACACACACATACACACACACACACACACACACCACAAGTTAGTGTACTGTGTGCTAAAATCTTACTACCCTAAGTGACCCCAATAATTTCCTATCATGTTACTATTTTAACTAATTGTATACTCTTGCTCTTTGAGTCAAAATAAATTTGAAGCGTTGTTCGAAGAATGGTCTTTAAAAAAAACTCTCAGCAGGTTCAAAAGAATTTTGCCAATTATTTATTCCATGCCCATTGTTTACCTGGATAGTGAGGGGCCAGTGAGGTGCGATGGTTCTGAGCTCAAGCAAAGCTGATCACCTTGCTTATTCCTGCTGGGACTTTGGGCAACTTCTGAAGTTTGCTGAGTTTTTCTGATCCATAGACAGGGCGATTATTGTTTCAAAGCCACGTGATGATAATTAAAGGAGACCATATGCGCAAATAGGTGAGAGCAATATCTGGAGCAAAAGATGAGCTCAGTCCTCAAGTTCTGAAGACGATTATTATAATGTCACATTTACCCTGCTCATCCATCCCTTCCAGGCAGACTTTACTGTTTCTGCACTAAAATGACCCATGATGCCCAGAGTTACACAGATATCTGAGAGATATATACCAGTGAATGACTAAAGAAATCAGAGCATATTTCTCTATGTTTTGGGTCATTTATAGATCAGATCTGTCCTAAAATTTTTACCTTGTTTCATGTTATTCTGACTTTAATGTATTAATTTATGTAATCAATATTTATGTCAGTACCTACCCAGTACTGTTCTAAACTTTTTACAAATATTAGCATATCTCATTCAGAATTTTCCTCCCTCTGTTTTTCAAGTAAGCAAATAAAATATTATTACACATCTAGAAAGGTTGCATGCATTAAGTCCACACACTGCTCCATTCTTCCTTTCTTTTGAATTCGGTATTTTAATCAATAAATAGCTAAGCCATAGTCACACCATAAGCCACGAGACAGGCGAACCCATCAGTCCCTTGCTGCCTCCTGCTTTCTGCCCGGTCCACAGTGGGAAGGAGGAAATGTTACTCAGTGCAGTGTGATCCTGCTGTGACACACCCAGAGCTTACTGGCTATGCCCAGGGCCCACTACAGGGCCACCAGCGGAAGGGTCTTCTAAAACCTGCTTATCGTGATCACTTAGCTGTGTGCCACAGTTGTTTTCCATCATGAAGCTATGACCCCTTTCTTCCTTCCACTCTGGATATCTTACGGCTTTTGGATGCTCTCAAATGACTCTCTTGCCACCCAACCCACAGTCTCCACACAGTTCTTAAACAAGGATGTAAAAGCCCCTCTGATTCCCCAGCCAGCTCTGACACAAGCACACTGTCTCCATTGCAACCCTTTCCTTTTGCGGTTTTGCAGGGGGTGGGGGATTGGGTAGCTCTCTGTAAACCACACACCACCAAGAGGCACAATTCGCCAATAAAACTCACCAGGCCAAACAGCGTAATCCCTTCCTCCACACGGATATCTTTGCAAAGGGAGGCAAAGCGAGGCCCTTCCCACAGGGCAGCCAGAGACCTGCAGCTGATAGACTCTAAGCCTTGCTGCCTCCAGCCAGGCTGCCCGAGATGCTCCCTGGTGGTGCTCCCTCTAACTGAAGCTAGACCAGGCTTCTTTCCAGTTTATTCAGGGGCTGGTCCAATGCTGACATATGTCATGGTGGCCTGAGAGGTTCTCAGCCTCTACTATTTAAAGAGACAGTGTCCAATTTTGTGTAGCTTCTGTAACAGGGTGATCCCAAAAGGCCCTTCAGAAAATGAAGAGTCTGGAGTCAACTCGGAGAAGAGCTTTGGATGTGTCTGAAACCTGGATGGCCAAGGCTCTTTTCCCTGAAGTCCAGTTGGTATATTAGCAGAAAGGACCAGCTGATTTGCAGCACCTTTTCCTCAATTCAGTGAATTCCGCAATGATGAAACCTATTGCATGAAAGATCTCTGCATGCAATGTTATATGTGTGCAGATGTTTCATTTTAAAGCTACAATGTCCTCTTACAAAGCTCCCACACTGCATGCTTACAGTGTACCAGGATAAACCAGCTCTGTGTTTATAAGCCCTTCATCGAGTCATTATTAAATGTTAACTCTCATGAGACAAATAAACAAGCTTCTACCAAAAACATTTCAATCTGTAAGGCAGGATAGGCAAGAGACCAATTGGAAAGTGGTAGAGAGGGTAGCAAATGAAGGCATGTTGGTGTTCTGGTTTTTTACAGCCTGTACCTCCTCCTTCAAGCTCTCAAAAAGATTCCCCCATCTCTAGCAACTGCTTCTACGAAGATGCTTGAAGATATGGGGACGTGATTTCATTGGATGAGCTTCCTGGAATTCTGGTGATTTTCCCACCTCTTCTATTAGCGATCCCCAATCTGAAGTGACCCAGAGAATTTGGGGAGGTCCTTATCTGCCACAGAAACTTTATATGTTGCTACTCTCCCCAGTCAAGGGCAGATCTCAATGGTCTTCAATTATTCTGCTTGCAGTCAGCATCTTTCCAGTCCATATGAAACAGTTTCATGTTTCTACATTTGCATAAGCCATTTTTATTTTTCCCAGCAGTGGTTCCCAGCCCTGACTATTCACTATTGCCAATAACTTAACCTTACCCTATACCCAGAGGCGCAGATGTTAGTGTTATTGAAGGAGTTCAGGTATGTGTCATTTGTAATGTTCTTCTTGCCTGGAAGAAGACAATCCCCTGGAAGAGGGATTGGGTAGCTTTCTGTACATCCTGTTGTGCTCGCCTGCTGTGCAACCAGGTTGTCTGGAGTTAACACACCCATATTTTCCTTCCTTTCCCTTGTGTAGTGGAATCCAAATTGAGTGTGGGCAACTTGTATACTGCTATACAAGTTGTAATTAAGTGTTGCCAGATTATCCAGGTGGGGGGTGAGACAGACAGAGAGAGATAGGAACCTCTCCCCCACCCTTTCTCTAACATGATCTAAACAGACTGGAAAGCATCAGAGTGAATTTTCTGTGTTCTCCAGAGAACCCCTTCATGGTGCCTCCATGATTAAATTCCAGTGGTTGCAGGGCAGAGAGTGCTGCCCTGAGGCCAGAATTAAACATGGAAACAACTGAGTAGATCACATCTAAGTCGGGAGCTAAGAACTCAGAGGAAAACAATGGCTCGGGATGAGGGACAAGCTGGAAATTTTGCTTTTGACTGCAAAGGATCAATCTGATTATCCAGCCCACTGTCTCTTTATGAACCTCTCTTGTTAGGACATGTCTTCCTGATTGTCCATCTCCTTTTGTTTGTCCATTCCCAATAGTGAATTCCTGTAGGACCTGCTGGCTGCTGGCTAGAGAACTAGTTCTGGCTGCAGATAAATTCCACCTGCCCCACCCACCAGGTACCAACACACTTGCCTCCATACATCTGGACTGTGCTCTGTGCCTCCCTAGGAAGCTAACAAATGAAAGCACTTTTCTGGTCTTCTCCCAGTTTATGTAGGTCCTTCCACAGCCAGATAGAACCTCTACCCAAGAATGTATACCAAACAACCAGTCTTTAAGGCTATGGACAATATTGCACTGGGACACAGAAACCAAGTGCGGCGGTGACACACACCTATAATCCCAGCACTCGGAAGGCAGAGGCAGGAGGATCACCAGGAGTTCAAGGCCAGCCTGGGCTACATAGTGAGACTCTGTCTCAAAAAGCAAAATGGAGCAAAATAATCACACAAAACAGTCACCCAATTACATTTATCATCATTATTATTGTATTATCATTTCTATTTTATACATAAGGAAAAATAAGAATTGTGAAACTTTCCTGAGGAAACACAGTTAAATCACAGAAGACTGGTTAATTCAGCACCTGAGCTTTCCTGCTGTACCATTCGCCATCAGCTTAATTGTATCAATTCATCTAGAAGCTATTGACTAAATCATGACCCATATGTACTTGTGGCCCACTAAGAGCTAGACATGCTCCAGAACATTTTATATGAATCAAATCATTTAATCTATACAACTGTTCTGTGAAATAGGCACAGCAAAACATAAGTGACTTTCCCAAGATACACCATTATAGGCCTGTGCCTAATGTCCTGTGCTGTATACATCCTACCTCGTTCCTGATTATGTTCAGCATATCCCTACTATATTCGCAATTTTTTATTGTGCTTCCATAGATGCTATAATTTAATTTCCTTATTTCATTAAGGTTGTTGCATTCACATTTCTTTTTCTATTAAAAGACAAGAAAATGTCTGAAAACATCCACCCACTGCACCTGTCACTTCAGGTGTCACCAATCTTGCCTCGTCTTACCAATAAAGCCATGCACTTTTATGAAGACAGCCATGTCACACACATCTGCACAGCACCAGCACTGGGACAAAATCTTGCCCATAGGTGGCAGTTGGTTTCCTAAGACTATCATTGTTACGTACAAGGAATGGAACCCAAGATGACTCTAGAGAAGGAAAGTGCTCTTTCTGTACTTTGTAATTAATGAAATGCTATTGCATCTAGTGTCTTATGTGAGTGGGAGTCACTGCTAACCATTTTCTACATGATGAAACTGAGGCTTTAAGAATCTACAGCATTTTCTCCAGGGACCAGCTAGCAAAGATCAGGGATGAAACTTGAAGCTAGTTGTTCTGATTCCCTAACCTCTGATTTTTCCATTCTGCACACTCCTCAAAGAGCATGTAGTGCTAAGTCTGAATTCAGCATTTGTGCAGGTGATGAAGTGGTCATTGAAGCATCTATCTCACCAGGAGCTCAGTCAATATCTGGACAGTGTTTATGCTACAAGTGAAGCCTTTCCTGTCTCACTGTAGCCAGCAAGCTGTGTGGGAGTTCTTGGCCAGGCCTGGATGCAGCTGTTTGAAAGAGTACTCAGAAGTCAGGTTACTGCTTCATCTGGGCTCAGCTAGCATGTTCTGACCTTGGGTGAGACCAAGAAAAGAGGGGGAAAAGGAATAAAGCAAGAGACTAAGGAGGAAGGAAGGAAACAGGAAGGAAGGAAGAGGAACAGAAGAAAGAAAATAACAGAAGCAGCCAATTTGATTTCCTTGACAAACAAGGAAAATATACAAAACAAGTTCAAACTTATGTCCAAATCTGGAAGATTGTCCCCGTAAGCAAAGACAAGGCAAAAACAGTCTGATGCCATGCTCAGTTTCACATAAGGCCATTCCTTAAGTGGCCTCATTAAATTCACAACTTCATCTTGGAATAAATTGCATCTTTCGCTCCTTCACCCATAAGACAGAAAAAGTACACAATAATTATGTTGAACAGTGAAAACATACAAAGTACAAAGGATTCTTTGTTCCCAGATGCAGTGTTGCTTAGGAAAGCCAGATTCCAGAGATGCAAGTGGAGGGGGAGAAAACAGTTTTTTCTCTGACATCATATGAGCTAGCAGACAAAAAGATTCAGGGGTAATTTAAGTAAAAGATGGTCAGAAATGGATTTCTACCTGGGATTTCAAACTCTGAAACTTTTCTATGACTCTTACTCCTAAGAAACAGGCTTCTGCTCCAGCAGAGGTGGGAAAACTGACTGGTCTTGCCATATAGCAATGGGTGAAATAGGAGAAAAATGAATGGATGTTCTAGGCTTTTGCAGATGAGGCATGAGCCTGCTGAGAAAGGCAGCTTGATCTTTGAGGGAGGTGAGCAGAAAAGGCCACTGTCTCCCAGGGGAATGCTTGGTTCACGCAGGCCAAAAAGTGGGGCATTCATCTCTAACAAGGAGCAGAGTGACCACAAACAGTCCCAGATGGGAATCTGGGAGGACAGCCCGATCACTGTCCCCAGAATGTGTCATTCTGGATGAACCCCAGAGCTTGGGTAATAGCAGTCACACTTAGAATGAACTTGAGGTAGATGTTTTCTTCAGCACCAAGTCCCTGAGCCACTTCTCAAGTGTGAAACTTCAGCTACATCAGGGAAGGGGCACAGGCAAAGGTCAAATACTTTGAAGAGGTTCAAAGGCAAACTGGGCAAAGCACCAAGTATGTTTCCTCTCCATTGTTAAAGCCTAGGAAATATGTAATTCAGTGGGTTTCAGGGGTGTGCTCAGGCCTCACGTGGCAATTATTTTAAAAATTTGGGCTCGGAAATTGAAGTTTTAGAGCTTTACCTCAAAATAGTCATGGCTAGGCAAAAATTTATTGGAAAAAATATTTGTTGTAAACACTTTTTATAATGTATGAAAATGTGTACCTCCTAAATCTCAAACAATAAAATGACTAGGTACATTTTGTTACCCATTCCATAAAATGAAATATTATGGAATTCTTAAAACTAATATCAAGGGAGTTGAAACCCAGCACACAGGGCAGCCTTGGACCGCTGCTCCCAGGCGGTAAGACCAGGCCCTGCATCTGAAATGACCATAGGACGCATGGGAGGTCCAAACAGGCCTAACTTGGCCATGCCCAGTGAACTCCAAGCAGCTGGCAGGGGCCTGAATTCAGTACTGGGCCTTGAGTGTGCACAGATTGAAACCCAGCACACAGGAAAGCCTTGGAACATCACTCCGAGGAGGTAAGACCATGCCCCACATCTCAAATCATAGGAGGACACACTGGCGTCCCCACAGGCCTAACTGGCCCACACCTAGCAAACTCCAAGCAGCTAGCAATTGCCTGCTGTCTGCTCTGGGAGCCAAAAGTGGGCCAGGTGATTCCCAGCACGCAGGAGAAGCTTTGAAACATCGCTCAAAACCTGGAAATATAGGAAAATAACAAAGTGAAAGACCAAAATGCAATCTCAAACTTCCAGCCCAATCCAAGTAAGCCTAGGAGACATGGACACAGAAGAAAATATAAGCCATATGCCTGAAATTTCTGAAATGATAACAACTGAAGTAAAGAAACAACTCCAGGAAGCTATAAAAGAATTCAAATTAGAAATAGTCACCCAGGTAAAAGAAGAAATGATAAATGTAATGAAAGAAATGTTGAACATATCTAAAGAAGACATAGTTTAAAAAATTAGAGGAACAATGCAGAAAGATGGTAACCCTGAATGAAGAATATAAGAAACAAACAGGATGCATGAAGCAGATTCAAAGAGATATACAGGAAATCAAAAATTCCATCAAAAGTTGGCAAACCACCTCAACAAAAGTGAAGACAGAATTTCAGACCTCAAAGACAAGATTGCAGCTAGTGAACAGGAAAGGAAAGATCTTTTAAAAATAATAAGGAACCAGGAAATAACAATTCAACAAGATGATGCAAAGAAAAAACAACATAAGATTGATAGGTATAAATGAAAAGGAAGGTGACAACTCAAGCAATATCAAGAGAAGTAATAGCTGAAAATTTCTCAAACATGAGAATGGAAACTGACAACAGATCAGTGAAGCATATAGAACTCCAAAAAACCATAACCAAAATAAAACTACCCCTAGACATATAATAATCAACATCCCAGAAATCCAACATAAGAACAGAATATTAAAAGCAGCTAGAGAGAAGAGACAGATCACCTTTAAAGGAAAGCCTATCAGAATCACAACAGACTTCTCAAAACAAACAATGAAGTCAAGAAGAGCATGGAGTGAAGTATTTCAGATCCTGAAGGAAAATGACTTCCAACCCAGACTGATGTACCCTGCAAAACTGTTCTTCAAAATGGATAGAGAAATAAGATACTTCCATGACAAAGAACAGCTGAAGAATTTCATGATCACCAAACCAACCATGCAAAAATACTGAAAGACATTCTAGATAGACATAGGAAAAAACCACTAAGCAAGGCAAATAGTTAAACAGAGTGGAAAGGTAAAGAATCAATAGCAGAGAGATAACATGTCAAAAGTAAAACAATATATATCAGTTATAACCATTAATGTAAATAGCCTCAATTCACCATTAAAAGAAACAGACTGGCAGAATGGATCAAGAAACAACATCCAACCATATGCTGTATACAGGAAGCCCATCTAACCCAAAAGGAAGCTCATAGACTGAAAGTCACAGGATGGAAAACAATACTGCATGCAACAGGATCCAAAAAAAAAAGAAAGAAAACAGGGGTAGCTATTCTATTTGCAGACAATGTGAACTTCAAACCAAGAATGATCCAAAGAGATAAAGAAGGCTAATGCATATTAGTTAGGGGAAAACTTCAAGAGGAAGACATAAGAATCTTAAATATCTATGCACCAAATTTGGGAGCACCTAGCTATATAAAACAAATATTAACAGAAGTGAAAAATCAAATAAATGATGACACAATTATAACAGGAGACCTTAACATGCCATTGACACAGAGGGACAGATCAACTAGATAGAAAATCAGCAAAGAACAGAACCGAATCGCATCTGTGAACAAATGGACTTAGTAAACGTCTACAGAGTGTTCCACCAAACATCAGAATATAGATTCTTCTCGGCAGCACATGGAACATTCTCTAAAACAGACCATATACTAGCCCACAGAACATGCTTAAGTAAACGCTAAAAAATTGAAATTATCCAATGCATGTTATCGGATCATAGCACCATGAAACCAGAAATTAATGACAAAAGAAACCCCATAAACACATGGAAATTGAATAATACACTCCTGAGCAATCAGTGGGTCGCTGAATAAATCAAACAATATTTACAGGCAAACAAAAATACAAATACATCTTACCAGAACCTATGGAACGCAATGAAAGCAGTCCTCAGAGGAAAATTTATTGCGGTGAACTCCCACATCAGGAAAAAAGAATGAACACAATTAAACAACCTGATGCTACGCCTCAAACATCTAGAAAAAGAAAAGCAAGTCAAGCCCAAAGCCAAAAGAAGGGAGGAAATTATAAAGGTCAGAGCAGAAATCAATGCAATAGAGACTAAGAAAACAATACAAAGAATCAATAAATCAAAAAGTTGGTTCTTTGAAAGAATAAATAAAATTGACAGACCTCTAGCCAATCTTATGTAAAAAAGGAAAGGAAAAACTCAAATTCATGCAATAAGGAATGAAAAGGGTGAAATCAATACAGACCCTGTGGAAATACAGGAAATCATCAATACCTACTTTGAAAACCTTTACTCTCATAGCCTTGATAACACAGAAGAAATGGACAGATTCCTAGAAACATATTAATTACCAAAGCCAGGTAAAGAAGATGTAAAACTTCTGAATAACCCAATTTCAATTAAAAAAATTGAAAATATAATTAAATCCCTACCAACAAAGAAAACCCCAGGCCCAGATGGATTCACTGTGGATTTCTACAAGAAATACAAAGAATATTTAATGCCGACACTCCTCAAACTCTTTAATGAAATTGAAAGGGAAATAATTCTCCCTAACTTATTCCTGGAAGCAAATATTACTCTAATTATCAAAACCTGAGAAAGACCCAACCAAAAAAGAGAACTACAGACCAATCTTCCTAATGAACATAGATGCAAAAATTCTCAATAAAATTTTGGCAAACAGAATGCAGCAAATCATCAAGATTATACACCATAACCAAGTAGAATTCATCCCAGTAATGCAGGGGTGGTTTAACATATGCAAATCAATAAATGTAATCCACCATATCAATAAAGCCAAAAATAAGAATCACATGATTATTTCTATAGATGCAGAAAACCTTTTGATAAGGTCCAACACTTATTCATGATAAAAACCTTACAGAAAATTGGAATAGATGGTCTTTCCCTCAATATGATAAAAACCATCTATGATAAACCAACAGCCAGCATCATATTAAAAGGCCAAAAGCTGAAGGCCTTTCCTCTAAAATCAGGAACAAGACAAGGATATCCATTATCACCACTCCTATTCAATGTAGTGCTGGAAATACTAGCCAGAGCAATTAGACAAGAGAGAGAAATAAAAGGATAGGAAAGGAAGGATAGGAAAAGAAGCAGTTAAATTATCATTATTTGCAGATGACATGATACTCTACATAGAAGACTCCTGAAACTCCATTGAAAGACTCCTAGGTATAATAAATTCAGTAATGTAGCTGGATACAAAGTCAACACTCAAAAATCAATAGCATTCCTATACACTAACAACAAAACCACTGAGAGAGAAATAAGAGAAGTTACACCCTTTACAATAGCATCCAACAAAATGAAATACTTAAGAATTAATCTAACAAAAGAAGCAAAAGATCTATCCAGGGAAAATTATAATACCCTGAAAAAGAAATAGTTTGTTTACAGATAGGAATAACAAACATTGTGAAAATGGCCATTCTCCCAAAATTGTTAGACAGATTTAATGCAATCCCAATCTAAATACCACTAGCATACCTCACAGATCTAGAGAAATCACTCCTGAAATTCATCTGGAACCAGAAGACACCTAGAATAGCAAAGGCAATTCTAAGCAACAAAGGCAAGGCAAGGAGGCATCACAATCCCTGACTTGAAGTTATACTACAAAGCTAATGTAATAAAAATCAGCATGATACTGGACTAAAAATAGACCTGAAGATCAATGGAATAGATTAGAAGATACAACCACAACTACAAGCACACTCAGCCACCTTATCTTTGATAAAGGGGCTAAACACATTCACTGGAAGAAAGGTAGTCTCTTCAATAAATGGTGCTGGAAAAACTAGCTATCCATATGCTGAAAACTAAAACTAGACCCATGCCTATCACCATGTACTAAGCTAAAATCTAAATGGATCAAAGGTCTAAATATTAAAACAGAACCACTAAATTTGTTGAAAGATGAAGTAGGTAGAAATCTTGAAAACACAGGGGTCGGTAGAGAATTCATGAACAAGAATCAAACCTCATGAGAAATACTTAACAGAATCAATAACTGGGATCCTGTCTTATTAAAGAGTTTTTGGATGTCCAAAGAAATCTCCAGCATAATAAAGAGAAAACCCACAAATTGGGGAAAATATCTTAGTGAACGGTCCCTCAGACAAAACACTTCTGTCCAGAACACACAAAGAATTTTTAAAAATCAGATCCTCACAATTCAGAGACCCATTCCAAAAATGGGCATCTGAGATGAACACACAGTTCTCAGATGAAGAAATACAAATGGCAAATAAATACATGAAAAAATGTTCAGCATCATTGGTCATTAGAGAAATACAAATTAAAACTGAGGTTCCATCTCACTCCAGAAAGAATGGCCAGGATCAACAAAACTACCAACAACAAATGCTGGAAAGGCTGTGGGGAGAAAGGAACTCTTCTGCACTGTTGGAGGGAGGGTAGACTAGTGCAACTACTGTTGAGGTCAGTCTGGAAATTCCTCAAAAATCTGGGATTGAAGGTCCTATTTGACCCAGCTAGTCCACTTCTGGGCATATTCCCAGAAGAACTGAAAACATCATACCACAGTGATATATGTGCACCCGTGTTTATAGCAGCATAATTTGTAACAGCCAGATCTTGGAAACAACCTAAATGCCCATCAACTGAGGAATGGATAAACAAGATGTGGTATTTTTATACAATAGAGTACTACTCAGCTATAAAGAATGATCACATTGAGATATTTACAAGTAAATGGATGCAACTCAAGACCATACTCATAAGTGAAATATATCAAACTCACATGTGTAAACACCATATAGTCTCCCTAACGTAAGAAATGGTAAGAGTACATAAGATACAAAAAACTCAATAATTACAGTGAAATGATAAGAATCTGCTTAAAGGGGAAAAATAATATCTCAGGGAAAATTAAAAAGAAAAAGGAAAGGATAAGAAAAAATTTCTAAAATTATGTAAACACACTTAGGATAGCTAAGATGATTGTGCTACAAATTCTATAAGTTCTTGGAACAAAATAGTTAACATCCATAAGATTGGAACAATTGTGCATATTATTGTCTGGTGATCTGAGGAACTCTTGAAGATCGTTACATAAAATAGCAACGCTAGTTATGCTCCTTCCACCTTATTTTGAAGGCCTGTATTGTCAGTGTTCTAAGCTATTCGCTATTGTTGTTTATATGTCTTTTCTCATTTCATTTTTTTTAGGAATTTGTTTTGTTTTGTCTTGTTTTGTTTTATTTATCTCTCTAATACAGTAAAGATAGGTATACAGGTAGGGACTAATGCATGCATAGAACTTCTAAAAAGTTTATGAGAATCAATTAAATAATGCACAATGAAATGAACAACTACTTTCAAGAAAAAGAGATGCTAAGGTACCCAGTGCTAATTCCATAGGGTCATGATGTGAAATCCAGCAATACTATTATTCTTTGTTCATAGTGATTTTAGTCTGTTTTTTTTTTTTTATTTCAACATACGTGAAGGTATGGACCCAGCTATTCTGAAGAGAATGGGAGACATTATGGCAGCCATTGTTGATTCCCTATTGCCTGGTGTTAAAGACCTAAAATGCCTTCATCATCCTGTTCAGATCAGTTCTATACTATTTTGTTTTGTCTGAATTCATTGTATGTGAAGATAGGGACAACTATTTGGAAGAAAACAAGAGACAATATGATAGACAGTGAAGATCTCCGGTTGTCTTGCTTTGAAATCTGTGTCTCTTACATTGTTATCTTATGATCTGTTTTGTTCTGTTTTATTATGTTTAACTTTACCCTCTTTAAAAATAAAATTTAAAAAAATCGAGGAAAATATCTAGTAAAATGAGGAGATAGCCCTGTTGTATGCAAAATATATCTATAATTTATTGCACATTTACTGTGTGCCAGGCACTATGTTAAACCTCTCCTGTAAGGCATGCAACAATCCCAAGAGAGGGGAACTTTCATGACCCCTAAGGCACCCACACAAATGGTAACGTAAACTAAAGTCAGGACCCCATTTTCTTAATCATCCACCTCTATCCAATGTACAGTCTTAGGTTGCACCATGATAAAGGTGAAAGAAAAACCCAAAAGACTGAAGATCTGGGAGAATGCAGTGCAGTGCAAGAGAGTTCTCTTAACCTTATGCACTATGGTTTGGATTTTTAAAGTCCCCAGAGGGCCATGGGCTAGACACCTCAACTTGATCATCAGCCTGTGACACTACTGGAAGGCAGAATGGAAGCTTTAAGAGGTGAGGCCAAGTGGAAGGTAGGTCACTGGGGCTGTGCTCTTGCAGTAGATATTGGGATCCCCGCTCCTTCCACTATTATTTTTCTTCCTAACAGCCATGAAGCGAGCAGCTTTTTCCCCCATGTGCTGCCTGCCCTGATGCTCTTCCTCGCTACAGGCACAAAAGTAACAGAACCATCCAGCCACGGACTGAAATTGCTGAAATCATGAGCCAAATAAACCTTTCCTCCTTATAAGTCACTGAAAAGAGATAGTTTGTCAGTCACAGAAGGATAATTAATACCTCGCTCGTATAAAATTGGAAAGCAACTTTACGCAGAGTTGAATAGATAAAGGGCTAATGGTGCTAAACAAGCATTCACCTCATCCTTGGGTGTCCGTCATTAATGAGACAATGCTGTTCTGCCGTAAGTGGAGGAAATGGTCAGTGGACTTGTTCCAGGTAAGGGCCAGAAGCGCTGTGGGGCAGGTCTTACTCCATCTTTTCCACCACCTCCAAATGAAGAGTCACATCCCAGCACAGAGGTAGCTTGAGAGTGCTGAACTGAACTGTGCTTCTCTTAAATTACAGGCATTTATATGGACTTGGGTTTTGATAAACTTACTGTATACTTTTTAAAATGCATCAAGACTCTCAAAATAAAGGAAGTAACCCTGGATCTTTCTTTTGAGAGATACTCAAGTGCCAGAAGCCCATTAGTTTAGATATATGCTTTTGAATATAAGAGTTTACATAACTCACAAAAAAATATGATAGGACACATGGTTCAGATTAATAAAAATGGACTGAAAATTTTAGTCAATTTAAGTATGGTGGAAAGCTCTGTATAATTTTCTATAGTCTATTTGCCACTACCATACCGTCTTCTTTCTCAGATTTAATCTCTCTCTCTCTCTCTCTCTCTCTCCCTTTCCTTCATTCTCTTGTTCCACAGCTTCACAGTGTGCACTCATAATGAAGTAAAAATAGCATCAATAACATCATTAATACGTGAGTTCAACCTATGAGCTCACCAATTACCAGGAGACCTCAGGACCTTTTAGAATTTCCCACCTCAGAAAGGTATTGTTCTATGAGTCATCCCCAGAACAATCTACATGGCATCCTTTCATGCTTTATTCCTACATAATCTTGAGTCATTTTGTATGCAATCATGTCTTATGAATCTATAGAAGAAGACTGGATTACAAAGCGTTTCCTCAGCATATGGAGCTATAGAATTTTTGTGCCCAGGTTATCGCTAAGATTTTTAATTCCAATAACCTTGCTGTGGAAAACATGGCCTATTCACCCGTTTCCACAGTTAACATGCTAGTTCCCATCAGTGGAAGAAGTGTACCATCATCCTCTCTCAAAAATGAAAAGGCTGATGAAGGCAAGAGACACTGGCTGAAAACTCTGGGCCAGCTAATATTCCCCAGACAGGGAACAGAAACCATCAGGAATGTCCAGCATCAAAGAGAAAAATCCCAAAGAGATTTGCTGCTGTGACCCCAAGTGAGAAATCCCAAGTGAGATCTGAGGTTATCCAGTGCTTCAAGATAGAGTCACGTTGCTCCCATGTCGCTCAGGTTCTCCCTTGCCATCTGTTTAGCTTTCTCTTGGGGGAGAATGCAGCGCTGCAGCTCAAAGAGTGCCCTTGTCATGGACTTTGGAAGAGTTCCTCAGAACTCAGTTAGGGTGGCATATATGACCCAACAATGGCCCTTTGCTTATTGGATTGTTTATTTCTTTACTGCAGGTTGAGACCCATTAGCTCAAAAGCCCACTTTCTGTATCAAATTCAAGTTTACACACTTTAGAAATATCACCAACAAGTAAACTTTTAACCACTCAGAACTTACCTGTTCTGTATAGCTCATGACACCTCAGCACACAACTTCTACCTGTGGGTGGGACAGAGACTTGTGTTCATAAGATTTCAAACTGCTGTGGCCCGCAGAGACCTGTTGTCCTGAGACCTACAGAGCCACATTAATACTAGCTAAAGTGTAGGTCCCATTATGATATCCCCCACATAGCAGCCCCTGTGCTAGTGGCCCTGGAAACCTTCATGCTACAGAGGGTGTCCCCCTTCATATGACCCTGTCAAACACCAACAACAAAGCTTTTTCTGTTCCACTGCTTCTTGGCATATCTCTATCTTCCCCTTGAACCCATACATATGGACAGGAAGAGATGGGACCCAGAGGAATATGGGAGCTAGGGGGACAGGTGACCAGGAAATTCTTCAGAAGAACAAAAGCAGCCTGGTGGTAGTATCCCACAGGCTATCCCACCTTCCTCAAACAACCCAGCTTAGGGGTGTCTTTCACAGAAGCTGGGTAAAAGTGATTGACATGGATTGTCAATAACCGGCTTCCCGTGGAAAGATCTTCCATAAAAGGAAATATATTAAGCTGAAGTAGAAGCTATGTGATAAAGCTGGATACACGGGCTATTCAGCTGTTGAGATGTGGTAAGCAAACCTGTGTGAGCCCAGTGGCAGTTCACAAAAGTGCTGAATACATATGCATATACCGGTACTAAAGAAACCACTTATCATTCTACGGTTTCAACATCTGATTTCCAACTTGTACCTCTTCCACATATATTAGATATGAATACCTGAGTAGGGAAGAGCTGGTCTATCTTGTCATAGCAGCCTCAAACTGCAGTATTAGTTTCCTTTCTCCAACATGCAACACAAGCCATAAAGTTCCTCTTACTAAGGTCATTGGACTTTGGACATTGATTTCTTCTATGATAAAACAATGAACAGAAGATGTCTAAGTGTACTTTGGCATCCAATACCATCAACAGTCAGAAGCACATTCTTGGAGAAGTGTATTTTGAACATCTTAACCTCAACTATGTATAAGAAAAGGTGAAGTTGTGTTGTTGTTGTTCTTGTTTTACAATAGTACTTATTCAATGAATATTTACTGAGAATAAATGATGGTCAGATCATTTATTCAATATCACTTGACCCCTTCAATCCTCATTAAAATGTAGAAATAGTCATAAATGTTCCCCAGGAAAATACGCATGGCTCCTTGAAATTTGGCTTCTCTACCCACCATCCAAGTTGGACTCTTTTCTTCCATCCTTTGAATCTGGATATGACCATTATAAGTCCCATTAACCATGACTATATAAGTCCCATAGTCATGGTTAATGGGACTTAAAAGCTTAGTGGCAAAAGCAGAGGCTGTAAAAGTACCTGCTCACTGGAGCTTGTTCTCTTCTGATAGCAACTCTTCCACCATCGTCTAAGCAAGCACACCCAAACTGCTAGATATTAAGAGACAATGTTAAGAAAGATCCCAGTCACCCAGCTAAGGCCCCTGGCCTCAAAAAGTAGGTAAGCCGAGAAATCCTGAAACTCCTTAGAACTGTGAAATCTAGTTATTTTCCATTTTAAGTCAATCCATTTTGGGGGGTTGTTTGTTACACAGTACAGGATAGCTGATACATTTGCAATCCTAGAGCCTAGGTTAGATGCCAGCCGTGTTATTTTTAGAAACAGGGCTCTCTCCCACAGGGTGGAAACAATGTCCTGTGCAGCAGCAAACTGACTTCCACTTGCTCCTCAATCTCTGGGGCATAAAAAAATTGATTTTACCAGCTGGCTCAGCTTTTATCTTCAAAGGGAGATAAAGTTGCCAAGATTCCTGAGGTTTTGTGAGAATCACTTGACTCATCAGAGACTCGGGCAATCTCTGAGAATCTTGTGGTTCTATGAAGAATCTCATACATCTGGAAAAGGTCCCGTGGATTTGTGTGGAGTGCTTTGAGGTGCAGTGTAGAGCAAGACTTCTCAAACTAACTGTGATGAGGGACTATGTTTGCCTGTTCTTTATTTACTACTCATCACAGTTATATAATGCACAGGACATGGAAGGTGCACATGCCCCCTAAATATCCACTACTTGTTTG
Organism: Hydrochoerus hydrochaeris; assembly: GCA_004027455.1. NCBI lineage: Eukaryota > Metazoa > Chordata > Mammalia > Rodentia > Hydrochaeridae > Hydrochoerus > Hydrochoerus hydrochaeris. Next base: position 62,373 of record PVLA01004619.1, read on the forward strand.
CCTTGGAAATATCAGATTGCTATAAAAGTATATACATTCTTTTTCTCTGAGTCCGTACTTATTTTACAGTTGGCCCATAGCAGTCTGTGAGCCAGTACTAGTGTACTGTACAGCCCACACTTTGAGCAGATTTGCTGCAGGGTAAGCTGAGACTGGTTTTGCAAGGGCTCAGTTTCAGATCTAGAACCGTGCACCTCATTAAGGCTCAGGCTGGACTAATAAGATTTTCCTTTGAATGCTGAATCAAATGACAAAGCCTGTGTGAAATCAAATGACAGGAAAACTTCTGTGAAGACCAGAACCCTTACTTAGGAAGGGCACTGGATGATAAAAATAAGAACTCTTGGCATTTAGTACTTCACTGGCTAGAAAAGTAATGGGATTAGGAAACATTGTTCTGTGACCATCTGTTAGCCACGGTGTTAATGTTGGTGTCAACTGGGAACAGTTTACTACCTGAAAACTGCTTTGAGGGCTCTGAGGCAAGGTCTACTCAAGGCACTGTGGGAAGGAGAGCTTCCTCATTTTGTCTTGCTCCCTGTGAGGCAGCCCTGAGTTTTTACCAAGCCCTGCATACTGAGAGCCTGTGGAATAGACTCATATCTGTTAAGGTAGGGGGAGTCTTGGGAGGTTTCTTGGTAGACATGAAACAATTCTAAAAGAACTGAGATCTATAATTGTTTTTTTAAAAAAAGCAAAATGAAATAAAAATCTGTGTATGACCTTACTAGTCAATTAAAATATTTTTCTCCTGTAATGCAAAATGTAGCATAGTGGTTCTTTGACATGTAACCCAAAGCACTTTCCTTTCTGGATTGGTGGGTGAGTTACTCCTTGGCATTTCCCTGATATGCACATTCTGTCCATTAAAACCTCACACTGGCTCTTTCCCCTGTCTGGAGTTCTGTGGCCTCCATCTGTACTTTCCCTCCCTGACTTGCAGTTCTCTCCCAGGTTTATCATGCTGTGAGTGTGTTTCTCAAAAGTTTATGTGTTAGAAACTTAATTCCTCAATGCAGCAGTGTTGGGCAGTGGGGTTGAATGGGAGAAGTTAGCATCATGACAGTGGAACCTTCTTGAGTAGATTAACACTTTTCTTAAGGAAGTATGAGAGTTCTGTGTGGGAGAACTCAACTGCTGACCATAAAAAAGGGATTGTTATAAAGCAATATGCCCCTCCTATTTTACCTCTTTTGTATGTGTCTCATTGTCCCTTTACTCTCCACCATAAGTTGAAGAACCCAGGGGCCCTAGGTTCTCCAGCTCTGGAACCATCAGGCAAAACAAATCTTTTTTCTTTATAAATTACCCAGTTTCCAGTATTCAGTTATATCAATAGAAAACAGAGTAAGATAAAGCCTCAGTTTATTACATTTTGGGAAGTTCCCTGAAATAACTGGTTAGTAATCCATCTCCTGTGTTTCTACAGAATTTATTGGATTAGAACTGTCTTTATTTGCCTATCATTTGCTCAAGGGTCTCAATTGAAAGTATCATTTCTGATAATCCTTGGCCATCTTCCTTTCCAATTTGGAGTCCAGCAAAATGACTCCCACAAAGAAAGGTGTTGAGAAGAAGGCTCATTCTGCCACCAATCAGCTAGTGACCCAAGAATACACCATCAATGCTCACAAACATGTTCATGGAATGGACTTCAAAAAGTATGCTCCTGGGTATTCACAGAGACTCAGAAATTTTCTGTGCAGAAGACAGGGAGTCCAGATATACACATCAATAGTAGCCTTAACATAGCTGTCTGGTCCAGTGGAATGAAGAACGTCCCATATGGTGTCTCTGTGTGATGGTCAAAAATCATAACAAGGATGAACATTCACCAAACGAGCTCTATACTGTTGTAACCTATATTCCTGTTACCACTTTCAAAAATCTATAATCAGTGTACATGAGAACTATCCACTGATTGTCAATTTAAGTTATAAAACTCCTCCCCCACAAAGGATAATTTCTAACTATTAGCAGGTGCTCTTTAGAAGGTTGTGTAATAAAAATAAATATTAAGTCCATAGTTCTAAGCAGATTGTAAATGGCCCAGTGTGTCCCAGATGTGAGTCTTTAACTGAAGTATTTCTGCATGTTTTATTATGCAACTTAGAACTGGAAGACTTGTACTCCTGTCATTTGGCATGAATATTGTGCACTGGGAAACTATACCAGACTCATCTCACACAAAGACAGTCACTGGCTAAGACAGTGTAGGAAATCTCAGGCTACGCACTAACATCTGTCATAGCTGGATCCTGATAACTGGAAGTAAGGGAAATAAAGAGAACTCAGGTCCTTAGGTCCCTTCATGATTCCAGTTCAAGTTCACACATCCTCACAATGAACCTCCTTTTTTCTTCTTGTTCCTATTTGTTGTTTTCTTTTTGTTCCTGTTTGTTTCTCTTGATCCCAGCCAGCACACCTGGATTTACAACATTCTCTAAGTCATAGCTAGAGAGTCAGTCATTCTTTGGAGTTGGGAAGACAGCATGCTTCATTTTTATCGGGGAATTCCCAAAGGTTGCAGGTAAGCACTTGCAGGACCAAGCAGGGAGGACTGGAAATCCTGGAGAGCTCACCGGCCTGTCTGTCACCCCCACCTTGGCCATCGACCAGTTCATCAAATTGAGGATAATCAGCTTTCAAACCCTTTGCTTTGGACTGGGAAATTCTGAGGTATCATTTCCTGTTAGTGTTCTTATGGGGTTCAGAAGGGGCTGCTTTCTGCAGCGTTTTGCCCTTGCATGGCTTCTACTTGGCTGCTCTGCCTCCCAGTACTCCTTCCATTCTGCTCGGGACACTTGCTTAATAAATCACTCACTCTTGGATCCCTGCTCCTGGGAAACCTGATGCAGAACAGTTTTTCACATCCTTTCTAAAAAGTAGTAGAAAAGGGAAGGGGAAGGAAATAAGAAAAGTAAACAGAGAAAATAGAAAGAACCAAGCAGTATTTTCATTTTAATTATAATCTCCTTAACTACAGTCTCATAACTTCAAGTTTCTGGTGCATTTCTTCTCACCCTACTGTTTCATGTACCTGCTGCCATTATGTCTGAAATTATGAAGATAAAATGACCTTTAAAGTTTGCAAAACACTTAATAGATTGAAAGGATCTCAAATCACTGGCAGCTGATTGATCTATACAGCATCAGGCCACTGTGTCCTGAAACTTAATTTCATTGTCAACATTTAAACCTGGAACAATGTGGAAATTCCTGTTTGTGAAATTGAGAGATTTGATTTAGCGATGCCAAGCCTATATTATTGTATAGCAGTTGCCATTTGGATCTGAAAAATGGCTCGTGATTAAATATTAATCAAGCTAGAATAGATTCTGCTAAAACAGCAAATAAAATTTCAAATGTGAGTAGGTTAATCCAACAAAATATTACTTCTCATTCAGTCAAAGTCCAGGGAGTATCGGTGAGGGTTATGTTACAAGCAATGACTAAGAGATCCAAGATTCCTCTTTGTGACTCACTATGTCAACACGTAGCACTCAGGGTCATTGCAGGAAGAAAAGAGAATTTGATAAAGGTAATGCTGGCTCTTAGTCATCTAGACCAGCATTTTTCTTTAGAGTTCATTGATCAAAACTTATCTAATGGGCAGCTAAAAAGGAGAAGGGAAATATAGGTGCATATTAATGTTGAATGTTGCCTCCCCCATAGCTAGTTGTATTCTCTATTTTGACAATTTTCCTATTGTCTCCCTGGCACTGACAATTAATTTGTCATTTATCATCTTGCCCAACCCTCTTCACTCATGATTTACTGTAGGTTAAAAGAATCAGTGTGATCTGAGGAGTCTCTGGATCCATAACACCCTACTTCCTCCTTCAGTACTGACACTAGCTGAACTAGCCAGGAGACCTGGACACACCTCCTTAGGAAAGAAAGTCTTCCCTTCTTTTAGACAAGCGTTCCATCCACTCACTCCAAAATGCTTTTCTGATGAGTATAACATGAAGTTGCTCCCAAGGCCAGACCCATGACAAATATTTTTCTATTTCCATTTCAAAAGATACATGACCACTAGGAAAAGAACTTTTGGAACATCTTTTTTTTCCCTCTTCATATCATTCAACATCTCCCACAGGAAAACAATGTGTAAAATGATGACTGAGCCCTCAAAACAGGCCACAAACCTCACTAAACACAGAAAGTAGTGAAAAATTCTTTATGTGGCTGAAATAAGCCACATAAAAGCCCGGGTTAGCTAGAAATGAAACTATCACTTAAAACTTCTGCAGAAAATGATATTGTAAGGACAAACAACAGGTTTTTGAATATTTCTCACAATTATTACTCTATAAGCTAGAAATTATCATATGGACTAATATAAAACCAACTCATTACAGATCCATTTCTACCTTGATGCCTCGTATTAAAGTTAGACTTCAAACTCCTTTTATCTTTAGGATAGAGGAAGGCTATTATTACCAGGTAATATCAGGTGAAAGGCAGGAAAGTCACTTGCTAGTTTCTATAACTGCAAAATCCTCCATAAAGTGGTAATAGGAAAATAATGCGAAGCACGTATGTAAGCCATAAACTTCTGAAAGTCACATTGTGGAAAGCAAAACAAGCGAGCTATAGTTTGACTCGCAAATGTCTCCCATGGGCCTTTGGTTAAAAGGCTTGGTACCCACAGGGGTGCCAATGGAAGGTAGTGGAACCTCTAAGATTTAAGGCCAAGTAAGAGGATATTACGCCATCGCAGGTGTGTCTCCAAAGGAATCGTGAGACCTGGAATCCTCCGCACTCTGCTTCTTGACCTGAGCTCATTATGGGTTTCTGGGCCACATTCTCATCAAGAGACCCAACAGCAACAGAACTAACAAGTCATGGACTGGAACCTCTGAAACTCTGAGCCAAAGCTGTCCTTTTCTCTACAAGTTGAATAGCAATTGAACACAATTTATTAAAGACGGAGATCTTCTGTAGAGAACAACCACCAATGGACTGCCAGGATTGCAGAGAAAGGGAATTGTGTGTAGAAGACTGCCCTGCCCACGGGTCAACAGGCAGAGTGTCACAGTGTGGGTCCCTCCAGAATCCAACCTGGATAAAAGGGCTTGGGGCAGGTTATTAAGGAGGTGACTCAAGGAATCCAAAGTACAGGAACTAGGAAAGTAACATAGGGAGAAATGAGATTATTTTATGAGAGGGTTATCACCTTGGGTACCTAGAACTCAGTCCTGCTGGGGACTTTTGAAAGACTCAGCTATGTTAAAGAAATAGCTCCAAACAGCTCCCATATAATTGGTATTGAGTTGAAGAATAGCATTGTTCTGAAGCAAAAGGAGCTTGGTAAAATAGACATAGGAAAAATTACTAAGAGTGTCTAAACCTCCTTCACCACATTTTGGGTTGTAAGTTGCCTTAAAACCATTAAATCTCTCATTTGTACCTGTGCAAAGGCTGGGCAAGGGCTATGCTACCTTGGGCAGCCTGCTATAACTGTCCACCTCCTACAGGACTACAGGTGAACGCAGAGAAAGGCTGAGGCGTTGAACATCCATGGGGCCCAGTTGGGTTCTGTCAGCTTTTCCTTTTGTAAAATAGCTTTACTGGAGGTGTACAGGGCATGGAGTGAGTCACACACGTTTGAAGTAACAATTTGGTAAGACTTTATTCTGCCCTTGTTTTCTGAAAAATAACTTTCTTGCACATAGAATTATAGATTGATGGAGTTTTCTTTCTTTCAGTCTTTTTAAAGCTGTTACTTCACTTTTTTCTTGTTTGCATTCTTTTTAATGATCAAAAATAGGCTATCAGCAAGGCATGATGATGCATGCTTGTAATCTCGGCACTCTGGGAGGCAGAGCAGGAGGATCAGAAGTTTAAGCCCACACTGGGTAACTTGGCACTCCGGTGAGACCCGTTCTCAAAATAAAAAGTAGAAAAGTATTGGGATGCAACAAGCTGAAGGCCTTGGGTACAATCCCTAGGATCACACATGCAACACTCAATACAATTACAGTTTTTCGTGAAATTTGGTATAAATTGAAAAGGTAGAGTCCTTGTTCAGGAATCACTGGAGTTCAATATAGAAACTTCATAGTGTTAGACCAAGAATGATGTCCTCCAAAGAGTAGCACGTTGTGCAACTGTGAATGTCACATTCAGAGAAGTTGGCCCTGTACCCTCTTCTTTCTACCTCTTTATGTAACTTAATTCCTTTAAATCTGTTGGTTTATAAGATTTTGTCTTTATCACTTGTTTGGGAGCAATTTGAATATAATGTATCATGTTATTTCCTTCATGTTTCTTGTGCTTTGATTTCACTGGAGTTTCATGAATCTATGGTTTATTGCTTTCATCAAATTTTAAAACCATTGCCTATTACTTCTTAGAATATTTATTTTCCTGTTCCCTCTCTTCACTTCTCTATCTTCTCCTTTAGAGACTGAAAAATACACATATATAATGTGAAGTTGTCCTGTGGCAACTGATATTCTTCATTTAAAAAAACTATTTTCTCTGTGTTTTTGATTTGGAATATTTTCTACTGTTATGTCTTCCAGTTCACTGATCTTTTCTTCTGCAAGGTTTAATATTATTAGTTTCATTCCATGTATTTTTCATCACAGATGTAGATTTTATTCATCTAAGTTTGATTTGTTATACAGCTGTCTCTCAGTATCCATGGGGCTTATTCTTGGGCTCCTGGATACTAAAATTCTTGTGTAATCAAGAGTCTTATATAAAAATGGCATATAACTTTTGCATAGTCTCTTGTATACTTTAAATCATCTCTAAATCACTCATAATACCTAATGCAATGTAAATGATATATAAATAGTTGTTATACTACTTTGCTTAAGGAATAATGACAAGGAAAAAAGTCAGTTTATGCTCAACAGAAATACTAAATTTTAAAAATATATGTATTCTCAGTCCACAGTTGGTTGAATTCATGTATGCAGATAGTATCCTGCTATGTTTGTACTTAACTTTTTCTACATATTGAACATAGTTATTATAACTATCCGTATGCCCTTGTCTGCTAATTCTAATATCTGTGTCAGTTCTGTGTTTGTTCTAATTATTTTGTTTCCGTCACCATTTATTATTTTTCTTCCTTTTTTTATATTTCTTTGCTTGCTTTATAATATGGATTGGATGCCAAACAGTGAATTTTACCTTACTGGGCATTGGATTACCTTTTTGATCTTCCTATAAATATTCTTAAACTTTGTTCTAGGATGTAATTAAATTACCTGGGGACCGTTTGATCCTTTCTGATTCTTCTTTTAAGATTTGCTAGGCAAGTCAAAACTATTCTAGAGCTCATTTTTCCTGAAGCAAGACCCTAGTGGCCACTCTACCCAATTATGAATTTTTCCAGTTGGAATGGTGGAAACAGACATTCCTGGTGGGTGAACACTGAATATTGTCCCCTCTAATCTTTTTGGGTGCTCATTTCCCTGAGTTTCAAATTATTTTTGTTTTCTCACAAGAATATTGATCTATTGAGTCTCTGAGCTCATTTGCTTTATCATCTATCTATCATCTGTCAATCATCTATCTGTCACCTATCTATCATCTATCTGTCTATCTATCTCTATCATCTACATTAGTTTCCCAGGCTCTCAGACCCTCTGCTTTGTCTCTTCAGTCCACAGAGACAGGCGTTTCACCTGCATCCTCCTCCTTGCATCTTTGCCCCATGGCCAGAAGGGCAATGTTGCAATCTGGAGCTGTTTTTGAGTCCATCTCATTTGTTTTTCATCTCTCGGTGATCACTGTTCTTCAGATGTCCTGTGTCTTGAAAACTGTGGTTCTCTCTGTCTGGGCTGGAATTTGTTTGTCTGTTGTTGCTTCTGGTCAGAAGTTAAATCCTTTTCTCATTAATCCATCTTAGCTAAAAATAGAAGTCCCCTTGGTTTTCTGACCTGTGTTTTCTAAGCAGGCTATGGTCTTTCTCAACGCTTGATCTCAACTACAGGTTTAGGCACATTACTCAGCTCCCAATCATCTGATTCAAAACTACCTCCTATATGATTCTCCTCCTGATGTATCCCACCTACCCTGGCATGCTGTGTGTCCAACAGACCCCCATTTTTTTGAGGGATACTTTCTGAGCACGTTGTGATTTTTCCACATTGCTGTCTACTTATAAATTGTTCTTTCTCTCAAAATGTTTCTGTTCTCTGGATAAGAACAATTGCTCCCTTGGGAGATCATCATTTCTTTCGATAGCCATCATGATCAATTGCAGCTGGCTTTTGTCTCAAGATAGTGTTTCCACAACAATGCTAAGATAGTGTTTTGTCACATAAAGGCCCTTGTGCTGGCGTCTACCATAGAAATCCCCACATCTCTGAGACATAGTTGATAAAATCAGCTGATCTCAACTGTTTGGGTTTTTACCTGCTTATAACCCTGAAACTCCCACCTTTAATCCTGAGCCTCAGCCAACCAGTTCATACTGGGCCTCAACAAAATTAAAATCATGGTGTGTCACAGACCTGGGAGACTGCTCAGACTGCTGACACCATGGATACCAACTCCAGTTGTTAGAAACCTAATTAAGATTTATTGCTTCTATTTTTTTACTTATTTCTTTATTGGGTTCCTCCTGCTTAGCCCTAACTCCGTGGAAGGCTGGGTTCTATGCTTAATTGTATTTCCTGGCATAAAATAGGGGTTCATTGAAAGAATGAAAAGTATGGTAAGAAAAATATACAAATCTCCAAACCCCATATATCATTAGAGGGCCAGGGATGTAGCTCAGTAGCATAAGCAGCTGACTGGCAAGGGCAAGGTCCTGAGTTGTATTCCTGGTACCAAAAAAAAATTCATGTATTATTAGAATGCCTGCATTGTGGTGACCCTGTGTTTATATCCACCACACTTAGGTTATTAAATATTGCTTTCGGTTGCTTTGATAACACATTCATTTATATTATTTCAAATACTTTAAATTTCCAACCTCATGGCTGGCTCATCTAGTGTCTGGTTCTGTCACTTAGACTTCCAGAATATTCTTTTCTAAAAGAAAAGAATAAGGTACAAGTAAAATTAGAAACAATGAAGCTAAGAAAGTCACTCCTTTCCAACCATTTAATTTTATTTTATTTCATTTTATATTATTTTAAAGAAGGTGAGACTAAACATAACAAAATAGAACAAAGCAGATTAGAAGAAAACAATGTAAGTGACACTGATTTCAAAACAAGACCACAGGAGACCTATTAAACTGACCAGAACAGAGTAATGAAGGCATTACAGACAATAGGAAAATCAACAATGGCTGCCATAATGTCTTTTGTTCTCTTCAAAATAGCTGCCCATACCTTCATGTATGTTGAGCACCCACCTAATTTTAAAAAGCAGCCTAGGACCACTCATTCTTCCACCTATCCTAAGAGAGGTGGAGAATCACATAATAATAACTCAAGAGATCTCTGATGCTCTAGGCAAAAGCATAGGCAAGTTGAATCTCCTAGCCCGGCGATGGCCAACCTTTCAGAGCTTTCAATAACATAAGCAGTCCACTATAGCACACACGCCAGAGGCTGGCCGTTACTGTCCCAGCCTGACTTTCAGGCACCTTCTCCCTACCTAAATCTCATTAAGGGCTTATAAATATGTACGGCGTGCCATATGTGTAGGTAAGATGAATTCTGGGGCCAGCATGCTCATGGGGAGTCTCTGAGGTGACTCTGCACCCTGTGGATCATTGTCAATGGCACCTAGAGATTCAGGGGAAACACTTGGGCTGAGGTGCATATCCTTTAAATTCTGACAGCCTGAGTTACTTGAGACTGATGTTTCTTCTCTGTGCTGTGCTGTGATCTGTCATCTGTCATCTGTGACCTGCGTGCAGTGCTTTTGCTTTCCTGTCACCCTGGCAACACTTTTCTGTTTGTGCCCTATCTTTTGTCGGCATGGACTTGCCCGGGGCACAACTTCCTGTGATCTTCAGTAAATGTACCTACTCGCCACTTGCCACTGGGTGTACACTAGGCCATTCCTTGCTCATTGTACATAAGAGCCTGTATGACACTTGCCTGTCAGGCAGTAACAATATCACAGTATCACAGAATATCTCAGGACAGCCTTGCACAATGCTGAATGCCTCTTGAAAGGACCTTAAAGTTATCATCATTTTACCATCTTCACTTAAAGTGCTTCTTGAATGCTTCTTGCATACAGGGCCTTCCAGAGTTTTTATATGGTAAACAAAATTCTCTCTTTTAAAATTTGCAATCTGATTAAACACTCAGAAGCCATGCACATAAAGACACACGTTTATTATTATTATCGTTGAGGCATCAGGAAATCAAAGGCCAGAAAACAGGAAAACTCCCCAAATCCTTCACAAAGAAGACTGAAATCAGACCCTCCTACATGAGAATAGTGTGGTTTCACTAGCTCCATCTGAAAATGAATGTTCTCACTGGTGTGCTTTTATCTCAGAAGGATAAACACTTCCCAGTGTTTGGTTACTAGAATCGTGGATCTAACACTTGACCTGCTGCCGCTGTTGGGAAAAGGATCAGAAATTTGTGCAAACTATTTGAAGTCCTCTCATGAAGGACTGTGCAGTATGAATATTTAGTCATGTTCTAAACATCTGAAGGACTGAACTATGTTTATCCAGACCTGGCAACTCCTGTGTTCAAAACTATTTTCCTGGAGCACCCTGGAGGGTATAGTCGCTGCCAGAGAATGTTTCTGTAGAGTTTCTCTGGACACAGAGGGAAGCGCGGCTGGACTCTCTACGTGCAGATGATGGGACGGAAGCTGCCTGTTCTCGTGGCTCCCTGGTAAGTCACAGGAATGTGGCAATACCCAGCTTCCATCTAAATGCTTAGGGCACCTCATTCCTTGCACAGCCCTCTCAGCACATACATGGGGCCACTATGACTATATGATTCTCTGGAATCCAGACCAATCTCTGGGAATGCTTCTGGTTATGATGCCTGAATTCTGCTCCTTCTTTCTGGCCACACATTCCGGCCACAACCCACTTGTGGTTCTGTGTGTCAACCCTGGTCTTGGCACATGGATCCAAGGCAAAATGATAGCAGCTGCCAGGCAGGGCTCCCCCTCTGGAGGAAAAGAGGGTGTAGGAGAATTTGAAAGCATTGATCCATGAATGGCTAAGATGTTAAAAGGCAAGCCATAACTGATCTAGCTTTATTGTAATTTTTATTCCCTTTTGCTGCATTATTCCAACCCTTTCAAAAGCAATGTTTTAATGTCTTCTCAAAGATGTGCTCTAAGACATCAAAAAAGGGTCATTTTCCATATGCCTTGTGTTAGTCTGCTAGGGCTGCCGCACCAAAGCACCCCAGCCTGGGTGGCTCAAACAACAGACATTTGGATTCACATAGGTTTCAAGTCTAAAGCCCAAAATCAAGATGTCAGTGGATCGGTTTCTTCTTACTTTGCCTGTAGTACTGTCTTCTCCCTGTGATTTTTTTTTTTTGTGTGTGTGTGTGTTCTTTCCTCCATTTCTGTATCTTTATCTCCTGGTTTTATGAGGACACCATTAAAATTGGATGAAGGCTCACTTACATGACCTCATTACAGGTTAATCTCAAATTCCGTCACATTCTGAGGGACTGACACTTAGGGCTTCCACATGTGAAGTTCAAAGTTAATTCCTTGACATACTTCTAGGAGAACAGGTTATTAGAGTCTTAGTAGTTAATGTAGGATCCCCAAGGGAAAGAAAATTTGGGAGAAGAAAATGGCAGCTTCAGGTTTGATCTCACCTCATCCAAAAGAGATTCTCCTTTCAGATCAGCCTCAGAGTTTCTCTTTTTTTTCTTTGCTCATATAAATTGTAATTTTTTTTTTTTCAATCTCAGCCAAGCACACTTTCGCCCAAACCTGGGCCACTTATTCTACTGCCACTTACACTGTTGCCCTCTATCCCACCCTCCTTTCATAGGGCACACTCGGCCCATCTTCCCCAAACACAACTCCATCCTTAATGCTTCTTCATGGACCAGCGGGTAACTTCACGTGACCCCGTCCTTCGGCCTCGAGACTCTTCTCAGTCGTATCCCCCACACTTTCCTCCCTGAGCTCTTCATTTCAGGCAACTAGAAGAATCAGTAGAAACTTCAAGGCTGCTCTGGAAGGTTCTTCTGGGAAACCAGGAGAAGCCAGAGCTTAAAGCATTCAATTTTCCTCCCAGGAAATGATTCCTCCCATTTTCCTCCCATTCCAAAGGAATGATACCGTAATTTCTGAATCCCTGCCACCCTGCCTTGTGTAGGAATGCATTATGGGCTGAATTGTGTCACTTCAACAATATGTTGAAGTCCTAAACAACAATCCCTTCCTTCTTACACTTTTACTCGTGCAAATTTTTATCCTATTCTTTCAGAATCATAGACTATGTGTGCTTTTGTAACTAGCTTATTTCCCTAAGCATAATGGCTTCCAGGGCTCATCCCTGTTATAGTAGCATGTGTCTGAATTTCCTTCATTTTTAAGAGTGAATAATATTCTATTGCATAAATACAGTATATTTAGTCTATGCATTCTTACACCAGTGGACTCAGGAGTTGCTTCCACATTTTAACTACCATAAAAATGCTACTAGGAACATAAATGTGCAAATATCTCTTCAGTTCTCTGCTCTCAGTTTTTTTTGTCTTTATACTAAGGAGTGGAATTGTTAGATCACTTGATTATTGTATTTTTTAATGTTTTTCATATCAACTTTACTAGTTTACTTTCCTGCCATAGTAAACAATCACTCCGATTTCTGCATATTCTCACCAGCACTTGCCGTTTGGTTGGTTTATTTCTGATGGTAGTAATTCTAATGGATAAGGTGATAGCTCATGATTTTTATTTATAACTCTCCAAACTGTAGGGATATCCAGCATCTTTTCATGTATTTATCTGTCCATATTCAGAGCAACGTCTGTTCGAGTCATTGAACCATTTTTAAATTGGCTTGTTTGTGTGGTTTTGTTGTTATTGAGTTGTAGGAGTTCTTTGTAGGTTCTAGATACTAGTCCCTTACCAGAAATATGATCTACCAACATTCTCTCCCATCCTGTTCATTCTATTGTGTCTTTTGATACAAAAATGTTTCTAGTTATTTCGTTTCTCTTTTATTGTCTACAGAGTTGTACTCTCTTCTACATGAGCCTTATCTCCACATTCCTCTCTTCCTTGCTACCACTATTTCCTGATCAGTTAACTACAGCATCTACTAAAAGGAACATTTTCCTTTACTTTTTTCATTGTTGGGTCCACAAAAGAATGCATTTTGCTCCTCCCTCGCCCTGAGTGTTAAGAGAATATACAGCCTCTCTTGCTCTGTAAACTTTCAAAGGTGCTTATTTGCAGAGGAGCAGGGATTATCAGATTCATTGAAACCTGGACTACATGTTTCTGCTAATGGACAACCAGTGTGCACACACCATATAACTATTTCTGGTGTTGTCAATAGCTTCCTAAAACAGACCAGTTATCCACCATCCTGTGGGAAAAGCAGCAAACTGAGCCAGGAGTCTTTCTGAGGGCCAGTCTTTCTCCTCGTTATTGGCACCTGAGAATGTGATCCTCAAGATTTCACATCTGGGGTAGGGATCAGAAAAAAAGACACCCTTTCCTGTCCTAACCCTGAGAATTCTTCTAGAATCCAGATAGTACCGAGATTTGTATTGATATACTGGGGCTCTTCACCGGCCTACCCAGTAATATGCAGAAAAGAAAGCATGAAAGTAAAAACGATTGTTGCAGGCTGTGGCTTGGGAATTTACTCTGACAACTGCATGAGAGAGAGTGGTCTTCAAGCCTCTATTTATGTTGTAAAAATTGACTGAAAATCAGAAGAGGGAAAATAAGTCAATTAAATAATCGGAAAAGTTTTTGCACTAAGGAGGAAAGGAGGTTACTGAGAGGGCCATTGTCTGAGAGCATAGAGGAAAACAATCGAATTCTCTGGAAATTCCAAAGTTTCATCTTTTCAGATTTCTTACTTTCTGAGAATCAAAAAGATAAGTTTCTAGGTACTATCTTTCTCTAGGGATACAGAGTTCTAGTTACGTCGTTTTCGGAAGCCACCTAAATACAGGCTATTCTGAGCACACGAGCTTCCTACCTGTTAAATACTTAACTCGAGGATATTCCAAACTTAATTTCCTGACAAATAATCTTCTGATTTACCTACTCAATGGGAAAACATTTTATGTTGAAAGCTTTAGAAAAATGAATAATATTTTTAAATCCATCTTTATTAACTAGATCCATCTTATACAGTGAAGTCTGGCTTAATTCATTTGACACTCAGTTTTATTTTCTTTGAAAGTTATTCTTTGGGTTTAAATTTATTTTATTTTGTTGTGTTGTGTTTTATTCTTTTGTGTTAAATTCCCAGTTCATAAAAAAAAAAATCAGCAACTCAAAATTGACTCGTTAAAGAATGAGTGTAATGAAAATAGTAATATAAATATTAAGCTCAAAATAACATCATAAATATAAATAGAAAAGAAGACTCTTGCCCAGTTCAAATATAGAACATGAAACTGCATGTGCTAGAGAAAGTGATAGCCAAGTATATTTCCTACAAACAACCCCGACTGAAGCATTGAATGGGAACTTTGACAATAAATTTTTAAATTAAATTCCCTAGAACCTAGGCATTTTCTTCTACTCTGCAATGATTTGTCTGTTTAGAAAATTTAATAAATAAGGATGTGAAGATTCTGCATCACTTTCCAACAATTATTTTTTAAATAACTCACTGAGGTTTATTTTCCTGCTGGAAAATGTTTAAGATAATGCTTTTCCAGTTATTTTTATCTAAGGAGTCTAAAATACAGAGTTAACATTTAAAGTCTTCTCCAAAGCATGAACCAATTTGGGTCAAAATATTCAACCAAAGTTTATAAAACTAATTTTGTGTTTTTTTGACATTTATGTTCACAAGGGAAACAATAAGCTTGTTTTGAAAGTCATGTCCTGTTTCTAGCTTCTCACCTTCCGGGTCCATGGTAGGATTACACGGCTCTGTTACCTGTGAGGCTGTTGGGCCACGTGACCTGCTTCCACCAGGAAATAACAGCAGAAGAACCAGTGTGTGGTTCTTCATGCTCTCCCTTCCTGGCTGCCATGACAGCGTGGCACTGTTCCAGTAAGGGCTGTTCCAAGAGATGGGATTCCAGAGTGAGGAAGACCACCAGCAAGATTTCAGCTGACCTGCTTGGGACATGAACGTTCCTGAATAAGATTTGGGGATCATTTGTTACTGCAGAATAACTTAGCGCATCCTGAGTGATGCTCAGAGACTGATGGAGTTCTTTAATCACTGGACATCTGTTGAGGGATGACAATATTATTAGCATATAAAGTGCATACTCGTGAGTAACACGTAATGAGTAATTTCCTGTGGGTTTGGGGGTAGGGCATGAGTTTGTTTTTGGTCTACATTTAGATTAAATCATTGCCTTATTCTACCTGTGTTGCTATAATAGACTATCACAGAGTGCAAAATGTATATGGCATGAAAATAGATGTGGCTTTTAATGCTAGAGGTTAGGAAGTTGAAGAGCATGGTGTGTGCAAGGAACTTCTTGCTGCATCATTTGACAGCAGAAGTCAGAAGGGCAAGGAACAATACAACAGAGGATGTAATTTTCCTTTATAGCAAACTCACTCCTCAAAACTCCACGTCATTTTTGAGAAAGAACCCTCGCTTCTTAGAAGGGTCACCTCTCAACATGGCTGCATTAAGGATTAAGTTTCCAGCACATGAGCTCTGAGCTACACATTTAAACTATATCAACCACTGAAATAGCAACTTGTATACTTATTCTTGGCGTAAGAGTGACACATATTTGAGGAAAAAGTGGCTGGTGAAGTTTTTCTGTTGGAAACTTATATTACGGGAGAAGAGGTGTTCATTTTAGTTAATTATTGTGTGAGTCATGCCAAGGGCTGGAAAATGTGTGTTGGAATCAGGGTCCATGGAAACCAGTTAAGCAGGGACTGGAGAAGAGCAACGCCATGAGAACAGAAGTTGCTCCACAAGATCACTCTTCTCATTACCCGTCATTCAGTATTATGCATACCAGTTGTGATGTAATGATGAAGGAAATTAAAACTAAGTGGTACCCATTTGGTGTATGTCTTTTCATCAGGAGGTGTAAGGGTAATCACAGGGAGTAAGAGAGTTTATTTTCCACACAAGTCTGTGTAGGACAAAAAGAGACCAAAATGAGTATTGAATTTGCTTTATTTTTAAGTCTTAATTCTAAGTCACTGATAAAATCAATCATGGCCATGTTAACACAGTCCAGTGATTATTATTAAATTTGTCTCCATTTTCATGGCTTTTAGGAAACTGTAATCTAAACTTTTTCCCCCAAAATAAGCAGTTACAACACAACCCATCCCCCCGCTGTTCTGCTTTAGTGAGTTTACTAGCTCTCCCAACATAGGTGTGAATATTTTTTAACTTTCCATTTCATCCCAGTTTTAATTTGGGATAAAATGGAAAGTTTAAAAAAAAATACTGCTTCTGGAATAATCAAATATGAAAGGCAGAAAATTTCTTTTTAAAGGAAAATTGAAAGAATTTCTCTTTCTTGAGAAGTCTTACCTTAATAACTAACATCATTACCTAACAGTTCATCTGTAAGTAGAAGGCTATGCATACACGTATGATCCTCCTAATGTGCTAAGATCCTTGTTATGCTTATCAATGTGAAAAGCTTCCTGTTAGCTGAAACATGCACTGACTTCCCTCATGTGCTTGATGTGCCTTGAATCTTTCTGCTCCTTGTTTTCTCTCTTTTCTCACAGTCAGCCAACCCATTGCACATGGAACATAATTCTCTTTCCCCTAAATTCCTGTTATCTGACCACACTGCATTTCCCAAAGAGAACTGTTAAAAGTTACCATGATTGCCTTGGTGCTCTTCGGTTCTATTTCTGATCTTCAACCTCCTGCCACCTTTTGTATAATGTGACATTCTGTCTGGGCCACCTCTCTCTCCCTTCACTATCTTGCCTAGACTTTTTCTGACTATTCTGGTGGAAAATTCTCTGCCCCTCTGTGCCACCTCTTTGCTCTTCCTGAGTGTACGCTTTACTGTACATTTCTAAATGTGACACAGTAGACAGTCCCCAAATCCTAGGAACATGCAGTGGGTTAGTTCACAGGGCCTGTGTTTACCAAGCACCCGCTGGCCATTTTCAGGGCTTGGTCTGTTGTCAGTTTACATCTTCCCAGTCTAAAATGAATTGCATACCTTCCTGTGGACTCCCAGAACGACCCCTCTCCTTGACATTGCAGTGCCACCCTTGTCCCCAGCACCTCTGAGACATTTGCTGTCTGTTTAGAGATAGGAGTCCCTATGTTACAACACTTCTGTTTGGTTTCTTTCAAGTCCCCTTCTTTTCACTCTAAAATCACCACTAACATGTGCTTCCTCCTTTCTACTTCCTAATGACATTTGTTAAACATTTATCTATTGTAAACCCACCGAGCAGGAGGCTGATGCAGGAAGATCACAAGTTCAAGGCCATTTTGGACCACATGGTGAGTTCAAGGCCAGCCTGAACTACATACCAAGACCTAGCTCAACAAACAAAAAAATTATTAAATAAATAAATAAAAGCCCATTTAACTTCCTTCTGCCTACTGGATTAAGTTAAAGTATCTTCATCTGGTAAAAGACCACCAGAGTCACTGCATTATGCTTATATCATCAGTAACCTCTGAAAATCTAAATTAATACTCAGGCCACAAGGAACTGGATTTTAGCATACACTTGGTTTTTCTTAGTAGCTGTGTGTACTTGGGCAAGTTTCTTAGACTCATTCTCATCAAACCCAAAGGCCGTGAAGTGCCATAGATGGGATTTATCACATGGAGCAAGTATGTGTCAGATGCTAAAGATCCTCCAGTGATCTAGAGCCCTGCTGTCTCATCAAGCACAGAGCAGAGCATGATTCTGCTGTGTAACAGGAGTGGCGGAGCTCTGGACTCTAGAAGATGAGCAGAAGGACCCTTGCATCCCTTTCTTGGTGCTTTTGAAGGTCAACAAAGAAAGCTTCCTTCCTTTCTCCCCCTCTCCCTTCTTTGATGGCTCTTGGAAGTCAATAAAGTGATGCTTCTTTCTTAATAATTCATTCATTTTTAGTCCAGTGAAGCTTTTTTCTTTCTTGGTGTCATCCTAATGCTACATTTAGTAGATTATACAAAACTTTATAAAATTCATGGTTGTATGAGATTATTCATTCATAGTATAAAGAAGAGACCACTGAGACCCAGCAGTTTCTGGCCCTATGACATTGAACAGCTTCATAGCTCTACTGAGCTTCACTGCCCTCAATTTTCACTCAGAATTCTAGTCAGTGCTCAATAGCTACTCATGTCTAGTAGCTGCCCTTTTGAACAGAGGAGATATAGAACACTTCCATAATTGTAGAAAATTCTATCGCACAGCACTGAGACAGGAAGTGCTGGCTGGCTGCCAATGATGACATACATAGTATTTATAGGAAATGAATAGAATGGTAGCTTCAGAGACAGAAAAATAAAACTGCACTAAGTGGAGGAGACAGACCAGCATCTCTGGGACGCACTCCAGTGCATCTGTGAAATTTGATTATTGGGGATTTAGACAAATAACTGGAACATCTCATCCTAATCATATGGGCTCAGGGAATAATAGGAAGAAAAAGGGGAAATGGTGCCAAGGAAAAGCAGCCCTTCCTGATGACTTGATACCTCTAGTATCAAGTCAAAAATATAAAGCAATCCCAAAAGATATGAGGCTACTAATGGGAAAGGATGGCTTTCCAATTCTTAAACTTAACTTAAGAAATTGAGTCCTACATTGATAAGGGAAAAAGAAATGAGTGATAATTAGATCAGAGAAAAGAAAGCAGAAACATGTAAGAAATTTGTCTCTAAGAGGAGACTTTTTTAGGTGACCATACACATCCTCACCTAATTTCAATTTATCCTTATGATGTGTTATTTTCAATAAACTCTCTGGCTGGGTGTGGCAATGCTAATTCTACTCTAAGATCCTTGAGGCATATCCATCCTTCTGATCCTCACATCACAACCACAGTAGACCTTTAGGAATACGGTTTATATCACCCCTTGTCTTAAAACCGTCCAATGGGTTTTACATGTTATAAATAGGATTAAGAACAAACTTTCACCTCCGGGACAGGCTACATAATTTGAGGGGTCTGATGTATACTAGGAGTGCAATTCTTTGCTCAAAGAGCAGTAAGAATTTGAAAATGGCAATAATAGAATATATACTGGAAGAATGATAGCCTCTTAATAAATAGGGCTGAGAAAACTGGCTTTCCACATGTCAAAGATTAAAACAAGACCCATATCTCTCAGCATGCACTAAACTAAAATTCAAATGGATCAAAGATCTAAATATTAAAAAAAGAAACATTAAATCTTAAGGGAGCTGGAATAGGCAGAACTCTTGAAGACATTGGCACAGGCAAAGACTTTACAAACAAAATCCCTATCACGCAGGAACGATCGCAAAGAATCAATAAATGGGATCTCATCTTATTAAAAAGGTTTTGCACAGTGAGAGATATCACAAATAGAGTAAAAAGACAACCCATAGTGTGGGAAAAAAATGGCAACTGTTTCTGAGACAAAGCACTATTACCCAGAAGATATAAAGAACTCAAAAAAATCCTATCCCCAAATTTAAAGACCCAATCCAAAAAGAGCATTTGTATTGAAAGATACATCTCAGAGGAAGAAGTAGAAATGACAAATAAGTCTATAAAAAAATTTCAACATCATTAGTTATTCAAGAAACGCAAATTAAAACAACACTGAGATTCCATCTCACCTCAAAAAGAATGGTTACTATCAAGAAATCAACCAACAACAAATGTGGGGAAAAAAGAACCCTTCTTCACAGTTGGTGGGAGTGCAGACTGCTGTAACTACTGTGGAATTCAGCATGGAAATTCCTCAAAAAACTAGAGGTTCAATTTGATCCAGCTATTTCTTTTCTTCATAGCTCCCCAAAAGAATTAAAATTACACTATTGCAATATGTGCACACCCATGTTTATAGCAGCACAGTTCATAATGGCTAAACCTTTGAAATAACCTCAATGCCTATTACCTGATGAATGGATAAAGATGTGGTTTTTTCATATAATAGAATACTACTCTGCCATAAAGAAGGATAAGCTTGAGACATTTCTAGCTAAATGGATGCACCTTGAGTCCATACTCTTGAGTGAAATGAATAAACAGGACACTCATGTGTAAATCCTACACTGTTTCTCTGGTGTGACAAACTAAAGTAAAAATGAAGATCAAAATGTATGATAAATATTGCAAAACAGGAAGAAAATGTTCAAATGGAAAGGGTTACTGGATAGGGGGAGGAAGCGAAAAGAAAAATTATGAGATCAGAAGGAAACAAAGCTTTTGGAAATAAGGAGTGGAAAAGGGGTTGAAGGGAGGGTAGGGGAATAGGAAAAAAATTCAAGTTATATCATGCAGAGGTACAAATTCCCTATAATGAATGTGATACCTAAAATGTATCAAGAAACTTAATTAATTAAATAAATAACAAAGAACAGAGGATAAACTAGGCACGCCCTTCTGATTTCAGAGTCCTGTACATTTTCACAGGTCTCATGACTATAAAACAAAACCTACTTTTATATTCTGTATCTAGCTACTGAAAATTTCCATCTTTTAAAATGTGTTTCCTTCTACTTATAATACCTTTGGGGATCTCCTAATGCCACATATTTCATATTGATTTGTCTCTCGGATACTTGTTTAAATGTCGTATCTTCAAGAAATCCTTCCAATGCCCAATCCACTATTTCTCATAATAGAAATACATTCACTGAATGAATAAATGCATCCACTTATTTACTTGCAATTTTCCATATGACACCTCTTCAGAGAATTGTCAGTGAGGACAGGACAAAGGCAACTCTGGAGATCACAGCACAATTCTCAGTCCAATCTTGTTTCCAGTCTAGTTCTACCAAGGATGCCTGACCCAGTTCAGTAAGGACCAGGAGGACAGACAGAGTCCAAAATTTGTGTTATTTATTACAAGATCATCCTGCTACCCCCACTGAATCTTAGTGTGTTCATTTCACTTGCCACTGGATATGGCTGACTTATATTTTGCTTAAGGATCTTCATTGATTACCAAAAAAGCTTAACCAGCATATTTCTCCAAGGGTTATGAGTAACCATTGCTGTGAAGGATGTAGTAATGGCTTCAAATGGAAAAAAGGCAGTCTTTACAACCAAAAACAGCATGAGAATATCTTGATAAACATAGCAGCAATTAATTCTGAGAAGAGTCTGAAACAGGGGTAATGATCAAAGGAGAATTTAGATGTATAATGTAATATTTCATGTTAGTTTCCTTTTTCTACTTTTTTCTCATTTAGCTTGAGATAGGTTTAATTTTTTATTGTTAAGAGAATAAAGCCAAACAAAATAAAACAGGATAAAGCCATTCAAAACAAAACAGAGAAACCAATACAGGATTTCAAGATAAAAGGAAATCAACAATGTACCATAATACCTGTTGTTATCTTCAAAATAGCTGCCTATTCCATCAGACCTAACAAAATCAAACAAAACAGAACAGAAATAAAACCAATTAAAACAAAAGGTGAAGGTGATACAGGACTTCAAAATAAGATAATAGGAAATCAACAATGGTTACCATAATATATCTTGTTATCTTTGAAATAGCTGCCCATGCCATCAGATATAATAAAATAAAACCAAACAAAACCGATTGAAACACAACAATGATGTTGATACAGAACTTTCAAACAAAATACTGGAGAACTGACGATGGTTTCCACCTTCCCTTTTTAGACATTTCCTCCCCTTTCACAACATCTATCGTACATTTTGGATCCCACTAACTCCTTTAGTTATACAGGGGAGACAGAAAGCTGTTCACCTGTGTGAATCCAGACCATTTCACCCAAAAGTAGGATCACAAATTACATCCATTTACCTACAAGAGCCTTATGATTATCCTTCTTTATAGCTGAGTAGCTTTCCATTGTACGTACCTTTCTTATCCATTCCAAGCTACCCCTACCTTCTTCTGGTTGGCTTTTGCATGGAGCATTGTTTTATCTCCCTTTGACTTTCAATCTCTGAATTTCCTTTCGAGTTAATGCATTTTGGTATACTGCATATTGATGGATCGTGTTTCTTGATCCACTCTGCCTGTGTTTCTTTTTATTGGTGAATTGAGGCCATCTATATTAATGGTTATGGCCAACATGCACTGGTTTGTCTCTGCCATGTTTTTTTTCTGTTGCTGGCTCCCTACTTTTCCCCTCCATTCAATTGTTTATCCTGCTTGGTGATGTCACTCTGCTGCTGTTCCTGGGATGGTGGTCATTTTTATCTTTCTCTAGAATGTCCATCAGTACACTTTTTAGCATTGGTTTGGTGTTCATGAATTCCTTCAGTTCTTTGTCATGAACGTATCTTGTTTCTCTATTAATTTTGAAAGATAGTTTTGCAGGGTACATCAATCTGGGTTGGAAGTTGTTTTCTTTCAGGATTTAAGATACTTCACTCCAACCTCTTCTTCACTTGATGGTTTGTGTTGAGAAGTCTGTTGTGATTCTGATGGGTTTGCCTTTGTAGGTGATCTGTTTCTTTTCTCCAACAGCCTTTAATATTCTGTTCTTGTGCTGAATTTCTGTGATCTTGATTATTATATGTCTAAATGCAGATTTAGTCTGGTTATGACTAGCTGTAAAGAGTCTCTTTATGCCATTTGTGTTGACTCCTGCTTTTTCACTTACACTTATCATTCTTAAATTATTTTTCTTTGTATTGTCTTGTAGCTGTTGAATTGTTATTTCTTTCTCCTTTCTTAATTTAAGGAGGATAAAATAGAATAAAATCAATCAAAGCAAACCAGTGTAAGAGATACAGGACTTTGAAACATTACAAAATTAACAATAGTTACCATAATGCCTACTGATATCTTCAAAATAGCTGCAGATAACTTCAGATATAGTGAAAGTCAAACAGAGCAGAATAGAATAGAAAGAATAAAACCAAAACAATAAATGCAAAAAAGGACTTCAAAACAAGCTTATAGTAAATCCAAAATTCCTACCATAATATATCTTGCTATCTTTGAAATAGCTGTTCCTGCCATCAGATTTAACATAATCAAACAAAACAAGAGAATAAAACCCAACCCAACAAAACAATGGAAATGATATAGGACTTCCAAAAGAAGACCATAGGGAATCAACAATGGTTGCAACCCTCAGAAGGAGATCCCCCTCAGATGCCACACTGTGTACCGCTATCCTCTGAACCTATGATCAGACCACTGGCCATAGACCTGCAATGTTAGTGAAACCAAAGCACCACAGGTATCCAATTGCATTCTCCCTACATAGCTACCATCACAGCCTGTGTTTCTTTGGATAAGCCAATCACTTACAGTGGGCGTGCTGGGGGTGGTTGGTACTTCTTGTTTGCCAGGCTGCATGCCGGAAGGGGCAGGGGTCTATCTGTTCCAGTTCAGCGGTTGCCTGAATGGCACTGGTTCCCAGAGTGGGCTTGCTTGCTGGTGTGGCTTTGTTTTCTCTACTCCTGGTCCGCGAATGGTTCTGACTCACAGGAGAGGCTGGAGTCTGTCTTCCAGATCAGCAATGCACATGGTACTAGTATCCAGACTTGAATTGTTATTTCCTAAGAGATCTTTTTTTAAAGAGAGCTTTCCTTTTGTGATCACTAGCTGCCATCCTGTCTTCTCCCAGTGGTACCCTACATGTGCAAGGGGGCTGGCCTGGTTTCTTCTCCCTGCCCATGGTTACCTACAGGAGGGTCCTGAGAGTGGCCTACATGCAAATGCTTTTAATTTTAACTTTCACTACATTTGTAAAGATATTATTTTATTCTAGAAAGTTAGAAATATATAGAGCACAAAGGAAAAAGTCTCAACTTACCCCTACTCAAAGGCAAACATTTTAACATTCTGGTAACCATTTGTCTTAGCCTATTTACTTTGAGTATATATTCCTAAAACTATAGTCATGTAAATATATAAGTTGTATCATATTCACTTAAAATTATTTTAGAAAACTTCTTCTACTAAAATCATTCATAAAGATAATTTTAATGTACATACTTCCTGATCACTAACAAAAGTATACTTTTAAATGTTGTTTTTAAAGGTCTTAGTTACCTCCCACTTTGTATTGAGCAGTTATAGAACTGCAATAAATTAAGCCTACATCTTATTATCTGTCCAGCTGGCACATTCTTGCATTTCAGGGCCAACACTACAGTTCAGAGTCTGAATATAACAGACCTAAGTTCCACAACTAAATCAAGTCTTCTTAACCCTACTGTTAGGAAGTAGAATCAGAAGGTTAATTACCATAGTACTGTATTTCAGTCTTGATCTTTTTCAGCTCCTCAGGCTGGAGACTCCTGATGGTTGCTAAGCTTTAAATAACCTCAGCAGCAGGGTATAGAAGCTCCAGCCACACAAGACCACATTCCAGTGT
Source organism: Hydrochoerus hydrochaeris (assembly GCA_004027455.1). NCBI lineage: Eukaryota > Metazoa > Chordata > Mammalia > Rodentia > Hydrochaeridae > Hydrochoerus > Hydrochoerus hydrochaeris. The sequence goes on from PVLA01004619.1 coordinate 86,915, forward strand.
GGCAGGCATTGGCCAGAATAGTGACTCCCTCTTCTTGTCTGGTCACACACCTTTAGGTTTTGTTTTTTTCTAGCCTGCTTCCCATTTCCTCTGCACTCTGATGTTTCCCCAGCTCAGAAGCTGGATTTCAGCGGCCGTACATCTCCATAATTGTACTATTGTTTTTATTACTGTAGAATTATACCAGGGAAATTAAATCAACGTTACTTACATGTCCTGGATGGTTGTGCAGTCACTTGAGTTTGCCTTTGCAGCTCTACAGACTTTGATAGTTTTGACACTCGAATGCCTTGGGTTGTTTTGGTTCTCAGACTTGGAAAAAGGTATTTCCGCTTTGCACATCTGAGCTGGCCATTCTGTGGTTAGAAGTCTTTGACTTGTCCAATTTCCAAAGTGAGAAGCTTTAGTCTTAGCCTGCTATTTCTAGGGCTGGAGTGGGCACATGTGTGATTACTTAGCACTACAGCCTAAATTCTGGGAAAGTAGAGTCAGACTTTCACAGTAAAAGATGGACATTCACTATCGAATTCCTCTGCTCATCTGTTTATTGAGGCCAGTAGATCAGTCAGTATATGCTAGGTTAGACAGCAATAACAAACAACCCCCAAACACCATGTTTAAAACTGTTACAGTTTTTATTTACATTGTATAGCTATAATTTTTACTTTTATTATATGACCACAGTATGTCAGCAGGCATATTCTGCTTATTGTGATCACTCAAGAGATATCTCAAAGTTTCCCAGTTGTCATGTCAAAAGTATAGCACTTTGGAAAATATCATACTGGCAATTATATACATAAGCCTAAAGTAACTCACATCCCTTCCACTTGTTCACAATGATTTACTCACTCACAGAGACAAGAGAGGTAGAACCCTGGAAATAACTTGATGTGCATTACTAATAATTACCACATAGTTGGTTCCCAATAACAAAGGTTAATATGTCTTTAATTCTTTTCCTGGTTATGGTTAATGCTCCACTTGTAAAATAAATTGCCATGGGCTACTTCATTTCTGCATTAACATCGATAGGTTTTTCCACCTCAAAATTGTCTTAAAACTTACAGAAACAGTCAGCCCTCTGTATTTGTGAGCTCTCCAACTGTGAATTCAATCAGCTGTGCATTAATAAAGTTTTTTAAAAACTGGATTTTTAAATAAAGTTTTTAAAAAAACTACCAGCCCTCAAAAGATGTCCATTTGGAGCTACCTACAGCTACCTAGAATACCATTGTGTTCTTCTGATTTAAGTGACCACAGAGTTGGCTCAAAGTCAACTAAGCATTTACAGAAATTTTTCTCCTGAATATTCTCTAAACAATACAGTACAACAGCTATTTACACAGCCTTTAGGTATCATAAGTAGTCTCGAGATGATTTAAAGTATACAAGGAAGATGTGTATGGGTTATATGCAAATATTACTCCTTAATACAGAGAGACTTTTGACATCTGTATAAGGCCCTAAAATTAATCTTCTAAAAATATCAAGGGTTCTCTCTTAGCCTGTTTCTTGTTAATTCTTTCTTATGGAAACTGATCATTTGTTTTTCTTCCAAACAATTCTCACTTATATTTACTACAAAACAAATTGAATACCTATTTGGCATGTAGTTTAGTAGAATGCCCGTGGCAAGTTCCTCGGTTTCTCTATCATCTTGTTTTGAAATTCTGTGTTATTTCTTTTATTCTGTTTAAAATTAAAAAAGCAAAAAAAAAAAGAGAGAAAAGAAAGTAGCAACAGTGCATTTATCAATAATTCCTTTATAATATGGAAATTCCCATTAGTATGACATGAAAGTTTTCAGTGAAAACAAATGAAATGGACTATCTGTCACGTCTAATGATGCCTTTAACAAGTGGCTTCCTTTCTAGGAAATAAGATCAATAAACTTTTATTTAATAATTGTATATTTTCAAAACCATAATACATTTCTATAACCTTCTTCAAAACTAATTCAAACCCCTAATTATAGTTGGCTCATCCCTAATCATAGTCAGTTGATTTAGATCATTTTTTCCCTAAGGGCTAACTGTACAAATTCTCAGTGGGATAGTATTACATAGTTGTCTCAATATTGACTCAAAACTTCTGAAAGTGTACCCTACTATACTGCAGATGTTTAAAGGCTTATAAAAAAACATGTTTCCCAGACTTGTAGCTAAGATACTGGAAATGATTTAGATTTTACTATTATGTTATACTTCCAGAAGCTTGTATTTAGAGCTGAATTATTTTGGAAGAGGGAAAAGTATGGGGTTTGAGTTTGCATCCGTGGATAACAAGTTTACAATCAATTCTTTGGTGTCACATGGTGTCCACAGAGGTACTGAAAGCAGGAAGATCCCACATGGTCTCACTCACATCCTACTGTTGGTCCTGACATGGGCTGAGATCTCATCTAAGGCTGTTGGCTGGGAACTCAGATTTTCTCCATGTGAGCCTCTCCATGTGTCTTTGAGGACCTCCTCACAGCAAGGTGACCTCAGATTTCTTACCCGGCCGTCTATTTCCAAAAGCACAAAGGTAGAAACTACCAGCCCTCAAAAGATGTCCATTTGGAGCTACCTACTGCTACCTAGAATACCATTGTATTCTTCCCATTTAAGTGACCACACTGCTGGCTCAAAGTCAAAGAAGGGAACATTTATGAGGGTGTGATTATACGGAAGCAGGATGATTTTTCCTGTTGAGCTTAACCAACACCTATTAATCTTAGAGAACTGGAAGCCTCGGTCTCTTCATCAAGCACTCTTGTAAGTTGTCAGTGCTTCACTTTTGTAGATGAAGAGAAGGTGTCCTTATATATAAGTGACTGGGAACTAAAATGCCAAAAAAAAAAGAGAAAACTTTGAAACCTAGTCCAAAGGTACCACTTTACCATTCAGTTCGCCTTTACCTCATAAGAGGAAAGGAAATGACTGAGAAATAAAAGTTATTTTTATGGTTCCTACACCCTATTCATCCACAGGGGAGATCACCAAGAATGGCAGTGAAGGACACCTTGTCCTCACAGGCTTCTTCTCTACTGCCATGTGATCTGAAACGCTTCCTTGGTCATGATAATGTCCTCGGAGATTTTTCCTTTCTGAAAGGAAAAAGTATGAAGATGAGATGGTCTCCTGCTAGCTCCCGGCAAAATTAGAAACAGTAAGTTTCCAGGGGAATTAGCCCAAAGTCACAAAACAATACTCTTTGCATGTTCCATGATAAATACTTTAGCTTAGGAAAAATTTAAAACTGTCCAGAGAGCAGGATGACATATGTGTGCTGACATTTCTCCACCCTGGGCTCCTTGGACTTCTAGATTCTTAGGAGATGAATTCACAGGTGGACACAGGAGCCTTTCAACTCAGCATTCCAAATTAGTATTCCCTGAGGACCAGGCTTGGCCTCCAAGGTAAAATCAATTTGCTATCCCTGGAGAAGAAATTAGATACTGTCTCTCTTCCTCATGTGTGCATGAATAATTGCCAGACCAGGTATCTCAATACATAAAAGGTTCAGAAAAACTACCACCAGAGCCCTCTACACAGAAGGCTGACCTTGGAAATGGGACCCTATGGTGCATACAGCCCTTATGGGAATACTTAAGAGCCATGGTTGGAGGGGGATATTTGAAAGAGAAGTTTCGGGGCACAAGACTGAACAGTAGCCATGTGCTCTGGGTCAGCTCGTATACAAAGAGAAGGGATCATTCCTTTTCCCGTGCAAAACAAAAATTATAACCTAAAACCAGACCCCATAGTTCAGCTATTTATAACATGAACTCAGGAGCAAAAGTACCAGGTGAGAGGTGTTTATGACAACACTCTCCAGAGACATAAATGGAAATTACTAAAATTATAGGTGGCTTGGCTATTTAGGGGCAATTACCACATTTCTAAATCTGAATGATGCTTGGGCAAATGGAAGCCTTTGACATTCCAGTGCCCTTTCTAAAGCCACATAATATTAAAGATAGTTTGGGCCTCAATAGATAAGGCCATATCATATGCAGATATTTGTAGCCTTGAGATTCTTTGATATGGTCACACTCTCTGAGTCTTGGCTACTTGTGAACTTAACATTAGAGAATCATGTTTTAGACTAGAAACCAAATGTTTATTTGCAGAATTTAGCCTTGCCCACAGTTTACCAAAATAACAAGAAAACTAGACTTTTTCTATGTCTGAACATTTTATTCCCATCACAGCCTTGTAATGCCAGGAATATAGACTTAAGTAAAAAGACTATATAAGCATGTATTCCTCCAAAAAAAATTAAAAGGGCAATTCATGGAAAAGATTGGAAAGATTTTCCCCAATTCCACAGCAAATAAGAGGTATACAGAAATTATGTTTTTTAAAAAACCATAAAATTATGATATCAATATTTGAGTACTCTAATTGCTACATATTTTAGTGGCAGTCATATATCTGTTTCCATTAGAAGCAAAGGGAGAATGACAAAACCTACAATTTGATTTCTAAAATGATATACTGAACCTGCAAAAATAACCCTGGCCCAAGTTTATCATCTGTATGTCAATCCTTCTGGTATTTTAAAATGTTTTGTGAAGTTAACCAACCAAGATCTTAAAACATCTAAGAAATGTGGGTGGGGATGTGAGAAGAGAGACAGAAAGACAGAGAGACAGGAAGGAAGGAGGAGGAGGAGGAGGAAGATATAGGGATTAATAGACAATAGTTAAGGCAGAACAAGAACTCCAGGTTACAGATAAATGTTAAAAGAAAAAGATATCGCAGTCATGAGAAATACGAGAGAAAAGAGAGAAAAACCTTTCCTTCCTATAGTTCCATTTTCTCACTTCATACCTTCTAGGACAGAAGGATTCCAAGCTAGCCCACTGTCTACATAATCTCAGCATGGATTCCAGATGGTTAAGTATAATTTAACAAATCATAAAAAATCAGTAGTCTTAAGATGAAGGCATGTTTTCTGAGCATAACCACAAAGGTAAAATCATACATACACACATATTTTTACTTTCTTATTTAAAAAAATAAATGAAATATAAAAGCAAGCAACATTTAAATATATACATTCTTTAAGTACTTATGATAAAATATCCTATAGTTAATATACAGAGAACACTTGAAAACATAAGTTTAAAAAGGTTAATACTCAAAGTAGATAAAAAAGGCAAATAATAGGAATTGGCAATTCCCAGAAAAAGAAATAGCACATCCAAATGGAAATGAAAAAGGTTTTACATCAGTAGTCCCCAAGAAATAGACAGTAAGACATAGACTTTGTGTTATGAATAAGGCTATCAAATACACAGAAAGAGATGTCCACTCAGACATACTTGTGGAATGAAGAGTAAGGAGAAGGCAATTTAACAACACATTGCAAGAATCTTTTTAAAAATATGCTTAATTTTTTATCTAATGATTCAACATCTATGAATTTGTCCCAAGGATGATATGAAAGATATTTATATTTAGCTAATAAGATTACATCACAACTACATTTCTTCATGCCAGAGAAGAGTCAAGCACAATCCAAATACCCAATAATATGGAATTAGCTACAGAAAATTCTGGAACCCCAATTTAATGGAGTATTAAAAAGCTGTTAAAATGAGTTTGCTATATTTAATGACAAGGAAGGAATATTGCACAAAGCATAAATGAGTTGAGGTGAAAAAGGTACTGAAAGGTATGTCTGACCCATAATAATGTAAATATTTGCATATTTAAGCAAACATTTACATAAAAAAAGGTGCCAGCTACTTTATTTGGTATGATTCTATTTTTGACAGAAGAATGTGTCTATAAATACAGAAATAAAATAAAGTCTATTAATATCAAAATAACTAGTTACTTTAGAAATACAGATTTTTATTTTCTTTTGTCCATATTTTCAGAAATTGCTACAAACAACATTAATCAATATGGACTCAAATATATTACTATGCATTTAAATATAAATATCATATACTATTTATCTTTGAGAAAAATAGAAACATTACCTATTACCTAATATATAATTAGCTAGAGACAGAGATAGAGATAGAGACCCAGGCACAGACACAAACGTGTTGAGAGTTCCATGGCAAAAGAACTGAAAGAATAAACAAAATATCAACAAACTTAAGTAACTATTTCTGGGTGCTGTGATAATGAGTGATTTGAGAAGTTTTTTCAAGAGATTTTGTATATGTTTGTGTGTTTTTTGTTTTCCAACATATATGTCATACAAGAGATTTTCATTTGTAATAAAACAATTGGCTCAATCTGTTTTATGTTGCTATTGTCAAATACCACAGATGGGCTGATTTAGAGGTGCATTTGGGTTCTGGAAGCCCAAGAACATGGTGTAGCCTCTGCTCAGCTGCTGGCAAGGCCCTTCCTGCTGTGTTGTACCACAGCAAAGGGCATGACATGGGAAGACAGAGCAAGCAATCCAGAGAGAATTTGCTTTTACAACAAAGCTACTTCCTGGAGGACCTGTTAATCCATTAATCTGTGGGCAGATTAATCCATTCATGAGGGTGGATCCCTCAGACCCAATCACCTTCCAAAGACCTCACATCTAAGTATCATTAACACATGACTTTAGGGATTAAGTTTCCAACACATAGCTTCTAGAGATACATTCAAACCACAGCAACAGTTACTAAAAAAAAAAGAAAAACTTTGAGATAACATAGGATACCCTAGAATTAAGCAGTACCTCCTTTTCCATCTCACTTAACATCCATCTCTATTTTCACCAAGAGGCAGAAAGCCACCAAGTTCTGTTGACTTGTTATAATGTGTTCTGCATGCCTTTGTTTCCACTGACACCTCTCCAAACTTACATATGCATTGCTCAGCCACCGCTTTTATGAAGACACTTCCTTGCTCTTAGACACCCAGTAACTCCCAGAGCCCTTGAACCTGGAGTTGAAAGCCTCCCATACCTTTCTCCACCAGACATTGCATATTTTATTTCTTTATTTATTCTTTATCTTATAAATCTCAACCAAACTGGCCTACTTGCCATTGTTCCACATATACTCTGTATTTTTCTACCTTTTCCCCCTTCAAACTATCCCAAATACCTGATACCCAGCAGTCTGTCCTATTTTCTGTGTGTATCTTTTAAGGAAGAGTTCAGAATGCACCGTTTTTATGCACTAGTCAGCTTCCCATCACTATAACAAAATACCTGAGATAATTAACTTATAAAGAAAAAAGGTTTATCTGCCCATGATTCTGGCTGTTCTAGGACGAGATTGGCCCACCCATCATTTTGGGTCTGTGATAGAAGAGCAAAGGTAATGGGGATATTGCGGAGCAAACTGCTTATCTTACGGCCAAGAAACTGAAAAAAGAAAGAGATGAGGGTCCCACAGTCACCTCCACCAGCATGGGTCCAATCGCCTAACTTACTAGGCTCTGAGGACCAGGTCTTTAACACACGGGCCTTTGTGATTCCTGATCCAACCATCTTAGGGATAATATCTTCTGATGCAGTCCATTTGGGTCTCATATAGAACAATAAAAACCACACAAGTCACCTCGTTTGCATTCTCTTTTAGATTGGTTCTATTTCTTTAAATCCTCCCCATTACCTTGAAGCCCAGTAGATAGCAGACAACTAAGGTTTAGACAAACAAAAGGCTTTCAAATACAAAAGACTGGCGTATTTATCTTGATAAAAATCCTTTAATATGTAAATTTATTAGCATTGAGTTAACTGCTGAGACAGTGCCTGGTTCTCCTTCACTTAGGAGCACCCAAACTCCTTCTTTTGGTGGGGTCTCTTAACAGAAACCAACCAGCCGCAGGGTATTGGGGAAGGTCTTCCGCATTCCCACGCATTTTTCCTGGTCGATGTACAGGGAATTGGCTTTGACAGCCAGGTCATGCTCCAGAGTGGCTTTGTTGTGCACCAGAGACTGCAGGGTGTCCTTGGCATCCCTCAGGCGTTGCTGCAAGGTCTGTATGGTGTCATCAACCTCATAGACCTCATTAACAAGGCTGCCAGAGGGAATAAGCAAGGTTAGGTTGGCAGACATCACACTCCCGTAGTTGTTTTTAGCTAAATGAAGGGCATGGACAGTTACCAAATTCCTACTGGAGAAATAGCTGCTATGTTCCATAACATACGGAATCCCCAGCAGCACATGGGTTCCACCAATGTTAGAAATGCTTTATGCAGAAAAAAAAAAAAAGCAGTCAGTATTTGTACATGATCATGGTATGTCAGGGCCATTCTTATTAACTACACACCACAATACATAATCCAAAAAGCAAACTAGGTTTATTTTTGGAGTGCTTAAGAGAAGAATAGGAACAAGCTATGAAAAGACAATAATAATAACAATAATAATAACTTATATGTACTATCCTGTATTACATAATCAAGCAATTTAATCTTTGTAACAACACCAAGAAGTAGCTACTATGATTATCTCCATTTTATAAAAGAGGAAACTGAGGTTCTGAGAGTTTAGATAACTCTCTTGATGGTTTTATATTGAACTCCCTATCAGCTGCTTTTAATTACCACTTCTCTGACTCTCAGAGAAGGCAAAGCTCCAAGTACAGTCAATCCTTCATAGCTACACTTCTGCATCCTTTGGAGTCAATCAATTCTAGGTCAAAAATATCTGGGGAGATAAACTGAATTGGTACTGAACACTTGATAGAGTTTTCCTCCTGCCATGATTCCCCCAAACAATATATTAAAACTATTTACATTAGATATTACAAGTGCGCTAGCGATGATTTACAGTATGTGAGAGGATATGCATACTAAAAGTACTGCACCATCCTATACAAAAGAATTGAACATCTGTGGGTTTTGGTATACAAGGGGAAAACAGGAACTGATCCCCCACGGATACTGAGAAACAGGTATATTTCAAATTTTAACCAATAATGTGAAGCTAAAATTGTCTTTATTTAGGGAGTTTGCTCATCAGCAGATTATGGGAATGTGACATTCAATAAAATAGAAAAATAAAGAGCATAATGGCTACAAACAAATGGTGGCTATAGATACTACCTGAGACAGAAAAAAATTCATAATGCTAAGGATCATTCATATTAAAATCATTATGCAAAGGCAACTATATAGCTTCACAGAACTTTGCAACTGGAATAGAAATGTCAGAGGTCATCAAGCCCAGTTTCCTTGTTTTACGATGAGGAAATTGAGTCCCAAGAACTGATGAACTGCTTTCTCCACAGGCAGACAGCTCAGTTGTGTTTCTAAGCCATGCCAGGCTCTCCAGGAAGCAGAGAAGGAAGTAGGGAGCCTCCTAGTTACACTAAGTAATGGATTCTATTTCCTGGCCCCACCCTCTCAGCCCCTTATGATAAAAGGACAGAAGCAGAGACCAAGGAAATTGGCCTCAGGATACGGGATTCTTCTGGGGGTGACCCAGGGACAATACACAAGATGCCCAGCTGAATCTGAATTTTAGATAAATGATTAATTTTTTAGTACTAGTATTTTTTAGATTGGTGTAAAATACACATAACATCAAATTTACCATGTTAACCATTTAAATGTACAATTCAACGGCATGAGGTGCATTCACGGGGTTCTGCAGCTGTCACCACTATCCATGGCAGAGAACTCCTTCTATCTTGCAAAACTAAACTCAGTTTCAATTCCTCTTTCTCCAAGACCCTGGTAATCACCATTCTACTCTCCACTTCTATGAATTTCACTAGTCCGGGTACCTCAGATAGGTGGAGTAATACAGTAGTCATGGGTTAGTGATTGGCTCACTTCACTGGGTGCTGTGTTTTCTCAAGGTTTATCTGTGTTGTAGCACACAGTTCTCCTTTATTGCTGAAGGTATTCAGTATAAATATTTTTATTTGGCACTGAGTATTTTTAGTATAAGAATTCTATGCGATACGTAAAAAAAAATTACTCATTGGTTATTTAAAATTCAAATAAAATAAGTTGTCTGATGATTTAATTTACAAAATCTGGCCAGTTTCACGGAAGACACAAAGTGGGCTCTCACAGAATACTGAGATAATACACGGAACAAGAATTCTACTCAAAGATTGATATACCCAACTTTTCCTAACAGACACCTTGCGAACATTTCTAAGGACATGAAACAAACCACAGGCTGTTGTCCAGGTGGGAGCCGGAGCAGGCAGAAAAGGGACTCGCTCTGAACTCCAATGGACGTGTGTTACTTGAATTTATTTTATAACGGGGCATATCCCTATCTTACTTGTGAAATTTAAAAAAACTATTTTTAGAAAAATAAGACACAAAGTTTGATATAAAATTATAAAGGAATCATTTCTTCCTGTTTTATTAAGCAGTAGTGTGAGAGAAGACAAGGAATTAACATTCATGGCTAATGATAACAGACGTCAATAACCGATGATAAACTACTGCACAAGCAATATTTCCAAAAAAGGATGTATATTGGTCCTGGGAAAATAAATACACAATGTAATTCTTGTTGAAAAGTCAGGCTTTAAGACTTTCTATGCATTGTGATCACTTTTTGTTAACATTGCTGGCGGCAAATACAACAAAATGCTACAATGGATTATCCCTGGATGGCATGAGGAATAGAACTTCTGGTTTTGTTTTATTTTCTGTACTTTCTGGGTATTCCACCATTACCATGAACACACACTACTGTTAAGGCCAGAAAGAAAAATAAATATATTTTAAAAAATAAACACAGGCTACCTTCTCAATGTGCGCATTCTGCACCTGGAGATTCAGCCAAACTTGGGTGGAAAATATTTTTTAATGACTTGATCCTTTATACAGCCTATTCTTTCTCATCACTATTTCCTAAACTATTTGCATGATATTTACATTATATTTGGCCATATAAGTGATCTAGAGATAATTTAATAAGTACAGGAGGATACATACGGGTTATAGGCAAATACTTGCCATGTTATAGAAGGGACTTGAGCATCTGCCAATTTGGTATCTGTAGGTGGCTGAGGACCTGGAACTAATATCCCTAGATATGCAGGAAGCATAATTTACAGGTATTTTAGTTTCTCTGATCTCTTAGAGAGTTTATGTGAAGAGGTTCGTGCTGTGGTAAACATCTCCGCATTTCGCCGAGAGAACACAGCATTCAAGTGGAGATGGTATGAAAATTCCCCAAGCCACTGCACCGTCCAGGCTCACCCTTCCACACGCACATACCAGTCAGCTGGTCAATGGCTCCAGGCTGGCAGAGGTGGTGTACGAAGCAGATGCCACCTCAGCACTCCAGATCCCTCGTGTGTGCCCCATCTTGGGCAGTGCTGACAACATCCTTGTGGATGCTGAAACCGGAAGCCTCTGATCATCACTGACCTCCCCGCCTTCTTCATGTCTCCGTATTCCTCAGTTATTCCCATTTGCCAAACGGCCTCCATGTCTGCTACATCCCCCAGTCAATTCCCACAAAGCTGTCCCTGAGGATATGTGTTTGTGCCCTCTCTGGCCTTAAAGCCTTCTTCCTCGCTGTCCTCTCAGCCAGGATCACCCTAGCCTGCGCTTCATGTCCCTAATGAATGCCATCCTCCAGCCCAGGAACAGGACGCCTGTGGTCCCTACAACTAGGCTGAGGCTGATACTGGACATTCCAAGAAGACCAACCCTTTTGCAGTCCTCAGGCACTTGCGATAGTCTGCTTAGTTCATCTGCCCTGCAGACGATCAACACCACCAAGCAGAGACCAATTTAGGTGCCCTGCTCTCTGCTGTGTCCTGTAGTCCCCTCTATAGCTCTTGGGTTTTCAAACTTCCCCGCCTTAGATGAAGGATGTCGTCTTGGGCGGTAGGAGCTTCCCAAAACTCCAAATCTACACAATCTATCAGGGAAAGACCCAGACCCAGGGGATAAAAATGAGGCAAAGGTGGGAAGAAACCAGGAGAATTTACTTCTAAGCCTTCCATGTCAAGCCTGAGAGAAGGAAAGCACCTACAAGGCCTGGCACTGCTCCCAGGAAAAAGAACAGGCCCTGGAAACAGTCACTCTGCACATCTTCATCCACCTGATGCGTTGGACTGTTTTTCTCCCTTGCAATGGGAGAGGGAAGGAATTAAAACTCAAGTGAGCAAGTCTCAATGGGTTTGGGGACGATAAACACAAAATCTGCGATCTCATGTCAAAGCATATGTTTTGTTGTTTAGGAAAAGGTGAATAAAAAAGAAAGCATTTTTTAACAAAAAATCCAGAGTATAAAATATCATCAGCACATCAGGGAGGATGTTACCAATGGCTGGCAATGGGCTTTATGACTGACAGTTACCACCCTCCAGGGGCTGACTCTAGTCTCCTTCCCTCCTTCGCTTCAAAAGGAACCCTGAACCCAAAGATAGGAAGCACATCAGGGTAATCTATGAGGCCTGATATATGCTGGGCCAGTGGGAAATTTACCTGTGAGAGACTGTTTCAAAACATATCCATTAAAATATCAATGTTTATAGATATGAGAATTTGAGATACACAGCAGAGTGCTTATTTTCCCACTGCTTTAGGAGGGAAATACAGTCAGGGGAGCACCACCATCCCCCTCAAGGTTAGCTCTTAGCAATACATTTGGCATCATCCTTAAGGTCACATTTCACCCCATATTTTGTGTTCTTGGCTGACTGGAGGGAACTATTCTGCTGAAGCTACTCAATTTTTTTTTTTTAATTACAGTCCTGAAAATAATTTTGCGTTCAAATACAAGTAAAACTGCTATAACCTTTTAAAATATATATATCAAGATTATTTAAGTAAAGCAGAGCCTGGCCTGGCTTACCACCAAGGATGCCAAGATGATTTAGAATCACTTTTGAAAGAACCCGTTTAGAATATTTTAAGTGAAAATAAAAATCTTGAAATGAAAACAGCAATTTTTCTCTGTCCAGTGTGGACAGAGAAAGTTTATAACCTTTGCTTTTCTTTAATCTGGACAGCCAAAGGGTTGCTTTCAGAATGATCAGCTGAAGAAGGAAAATAATCTTCCCCAATAATAATCCTAAATATTTTTGACAAGAATTTTCCTAACAAGAAATCTTGACAGAAACACAAGTAGGTTTTGTCTTAAAGTCAATGAAGGAACAGAGGAAATAGATACATTAGAAAGCCAACAGGAAGAAAAAGAAAAGTCAAATTCTATTTAGCAGGAAAAGGTGGTGCGGGAGTAAAAAATCACTCACCCTCTCAGAGAAAGCTGTGAATACCTCATTCATCATTTGATAATTCCAAAGTCATATTGTGCCACTACTCAAAACCCTTTTCTAGCTGGGTTAAAACTCAGTGGTAAAGCATGTGCCTAGAATGCACAAGCTCTGGGTTCAATCTTTAGCAAAAAAGAAAAATACAAATAGAAGGGAAGGAAGGAAGGAAGGAAGGAAGGAAGGAAGGAAGGAAGGAAGGAAGGAAGGAAGGAAGGAAGGAAGGAAGGAGAGAGAGAGAGAAAGAAAATGAAAAAAGCAGCCCTGTGTTTGTCTAATGGCAGTCTGAACAATTTTATTTCAATCTACTTTTAATGATGCTACAGAAATGTTTTAGGAAATGAAACTTCAACTCAGCTTCTTCCAGTCATGTTTACATAAACCATAATTTGTGTTCTAATTCTTACTGGCCCAGCAGGTTCTTCCAAAGCACAGAAATGCTTCAGGCTGGCTGTGTAGGGCTTGTCTGGTCTCTGGAGTGGAAGGCAGCTTACTTCAAGTAATGGGCTATGTGGGAAGAGAGGTCCAATGGAACCTACTTTGAGAAACTTGAAGTGTGAGTGAGCTACTTGGGAGGCCATGGCATACGGCCCTAGACAACAGCTCCATTAGGGGAAGTGCAGCTAATCTAGGAAATGAAATCCATTCTAAGAGCAACTGGCAAAGTTAAATAATAATAAAATTAACACAGTATTTAGAAGATGAACCATGAAGTCATATTCCTCTTGTTATGTGCATGTAGGAGCCAGGCCTGATGAGAAGCAGACATTTTTACTTCTAATGAGGACAGAATGCACTAAAATAAGCCTAATAAGTCCTACAGGGATTGCAGAGGTCCCTGTGGATGGTCTCCATGGCCCAGGCAGATGCAAAAGGCCAACAGAGGTCATGAAGAACAATTGGGAACACAGGGGTTTATGAAAGTGGTCCTCAAAGTTCTTTTTCTGACAAGTCCCCACCATAATGAGAAACACACAAGCCATCAGCTTCTGCTGCTTATGAGAGAGGTGTCCTGGAAATGCCAGAGACTCCAGGAAAGTGTGGAGGAATCCAAACACTATTTGAACTTTATGTATAAGCAAAATGTTTACTAGCATCATGTTAGTGGTGATGTCATTTCCTCTTCCAGAAACTGTGTAGCATGTGTAGTAAAACACACATATAGAAACTTTGCCGTCTTAATCATTTTACATGACTAGCCCAGAGGCATTAGGCAAACTCACACTATTCTGCAGCCATCACCAACAACCGTCTCCAAGCTTCTCTACCATCCCAAAGTGAAAGTCATGTCACCCGTGCAACCACTCCCATCATTAACTTCCGGGAAATCCACTTCCGGGGACCACCACTGGAATGAGAAGGCTCCTGCATGAGCTGTGGTCAGAAAGCACCTTTATACTGAGCCAAAGTGGTAGTCAGGCTGGGGGGACAGGGTCACACGAGCATGAGCCTAACCTCCCCTCCGCCCAGTCTTACCGTAACTGTGCCACATCTCTGCATAGCTCTATGTTAGGTCTCCTTGTGCGCTCATCCAGCCTGGTCTGAGCAACCTTCAGGAAGGCAGACTTCTCCTTGATGGCCTTCTTGATGGATTCTATGGTCATTTCTGTCTGGAATATCTCCTGTAGAGTCTGTGACAAAGAGAAGCAACTGCCTGAAGTTTGATGCTGTCCTTTACACAACCTGTCCACTTGCTTCACCCTCTGGGAGGAGGAAGTTGATTCACTGAGAACCTAGCTCCTTCCTAGTTCTGAGCCAGGAAATCTAAACTGCTGGGCTAGAGTTTGCTAGAATCAGCTCTGTAGAGCCCATTGTGCTTCTCTCCCCAATTCTTAAGTCCAGTGACTTCATGCTGGTGACTTGAAAACAACCAAGGTTGGAGTAGATACACCACAAAAAATGAAAACTGCTAAAATTCATGGTTTCTGGCTCCCACCGCCCCCAACACTGTTGTTAATTATTGACCAGTGCACATCAGTGTGTCATGGAGGCAAGTGAGGCCATAAGGTCTGGGTGGCCCTAATCTCACTCCTCACACTGAAACAGCCTTGCCTCTTTATACCCAGCCAATTTAAGAGGGATGTTGTCCTCCTAGCAAAAGATTTGCCTTGAACCTCAGCAGGTTAGGCTCTGGCATGTCTCATTTGCATGGGAGGAATACTGGTAGATCTGTGTTTCTGACTTTACATTCTTTGTTTCTTAAAGAGGACTCCCCAAATTGCATACTATTAGGTCTCTTCCTGATTGCTCCTCCTCCGCTTCCTCCTCCTCCAACTCCCTGAACCCTTGCCCTTCCCCTGGGACCCTGGCCTCTGCTCTCCTGTAGTCCCACATCCTTCCACCACTGTCCCTCCTCCTTGGTTCCTTACTAGCAGCCTAGAGTCACACACAAGTATCACCATTTTCTCTACACCTCAACTGTTCACCATCACACTCCTGTCCAATCCCAGATGGATCCTCTCCATCTCCTCTATCTACAGTCACTGCTGAAGTAGATTGGCCTGTGCCCATTCTCTCTACTTCTAGCATATCTAATCTCTTGGTGGCCCCTGGACTCAGTATCTGCTCCTCAATCTTATGAAACTGCCTCTCAAAGTCTATACTGAGGCCTCTTGGATATCACCTTCCTCTTGGAGCCCTGCCTTATATTTTCTCTCTGGCTGAATGATGCCCTAACTCCTGGCCTTTCTAACTGCTCATCTATCACCAAAGCGAAGTTCTGTCCTGGGCAACTTGTCTGCTGCATTCTCTCTCTCCTACAGAATTACACACATTTAGGACTTGTATAACCCAGGAACTCCTAAATTTGTCACTTAAGCTTTGGCCTCTCTCCCAAGCTTTCATTAACTCAATAGACGATATTAAACTCTTTCCATCACCAAGACCTTCTTCAGATGCTGACTACTCCATGAAGCCATGTCTACATTCACCAGTAGAAACACTACTCTTTCTACTAAACAGTTTTAACATTTTATCTGCAGCTCCAAGTGGTTCTCCTGCAGTCTCGATGAGCTTACCATCTCCAGAATCCATAAGACATTACATACCATTTCCAGAATCACTCTAAGACATAACATTCATGTGTGTGTACCCAAAGTGTCTAATGCTGTAATATGACTGTACTTACAGGCTAAACTCTGTGTCCCTCCCATCAAAATTCCTCTGTTGAAGTCCTAATCCCAAGTACCTCAGGGTGTGAACATATTTGGAGACAGAGTTTCTGCAAAGGTATCAAGTTAAAGTGAAATCACTAGAGTGTATCCTAATCCAATGTGAAGTATGTCCTTATAATCAGAGGAAATTTGGATACAGATACACAAAAAGATAAGACCATGTAAAGATACAGAGAGAAGACACCATCAGAGGAAAGACCTCAGAAAAAACCAACCTTATAGCACATCTAACTCAGGCTTCCAAGCTCCAGGGCTGCACAACTATCAGTGTCTGCTTTTTAAGCCAATTGCTCTGTGATCACTTTATATTTTAGCAGACTGAGCAAACAAACACAGTAGTAAATAACAATTAGTTGAAAGCACAAACTCTATCACATCAACCTTCAAAAATACCTTTAGAACGGCATCCTAATACTCTATCGATACCACCTGATCCCATTCACCTTTTCAATGATGTTTTCTACAATCTGACTCCAATGTCTCTCTTCTAGGATCACACCATTCATGCCAGCCACACTGACTCCTCATAGACTTGATCTCCACTCCGATTTCCTACTTCCTAAGCTTTGTTCAAAGTTTTGTTCAACTCGGCATCTTTGTCTCCGGATGAACCCCAGAAAGGTTCACTGCGTTTGTTATTTAACAGCTACAACATGTAATTTCCTATTATTATGAATTGCTTGTGAACTTTTTTGTATGCACACATCTCTTCACAAATGCAAATTTCTTGGGAACAAAACCTGTATCTTATGCTTCTCTTTGCCCTTTGCAATGTAGTATATTGTCTGGCTCAAGTAATGTTTGCTGTGCAGTGAGAAGGAAAGGCAAACTGCTTCTGCCTGGCAGAACCTGGCACCCTCAATTGCTGCTCTAGAGCAGTAAGAATGAATGAGCGAGCAAGGGTCTTAAGAAACAACAAACTAGCTGCAAAGTACCTGACTGGGTAGCATGAGGTTGAGTTTGACCCCTGGTGTAAAAAAAAAAAAAGAAAGAAAGAAATGACAAACCATGCAGCACAGTCTAGAAAAATAGTTAAAAATTACAAGGCTGATGCTAGAAGGAAGGGCTCCTTGCTTATCTTGAAATAAATTCTGCATGAATTCTTTATTGTCATTGTAAAGCCCTTACACTTAGAGCAATCAAAATTTACAATCCCCAAAATACTTTGAACTACTAACGGTTTCTTGTATTTGGTTCTTCCAGAAAAAGTGTGAAATCACTGAACAGAAAGCATTCCTGCCATATGTTCTAATAATAAATTTTCTTCCCAGCTACATACAGTGATTCATTAAACTTCAATAATAGTATTTTTGTTTCCATTAAATAGTAAGAGCCTTTTACTGCACAGTGCATTCTTTGTGTGCCAAACACCAGTGAATTCCAATTTCATTTTGACACCTAGCTACCTGACTGAAATAAATGGTATGCTTTGTGCTGTTTTAAAGTTTTCTTGCTCTGTGTAGCCAAGAGGTCATGTGCCTTATGGCATCTTTCTGGGAGTGATGAAAGATTTGTGGCCCCAAAGCACCCTACCTCACCCCTGCCACCACTACACATTGAGTTGATTTACCTTTGATAAGTGAACTTGAATCTTATTCTTAGCATCTGCAGTCTCAGCGATGCGATTGGTGAGAGCCAAGTTCACTTTGTTGAACTGATTCCACATCTCATTGGCAGTCACAACCAGAAGGTTTTCAATGTCATCTCTCAGCTTTGCAGAGGCTGCCCGTTCACTCTGGGAGCGGAGGATATTGTCATCTGTAAATTTGGCCCAGGACTCAGGCACTGAGACCCTGAAAAAGGGAAAGATATCAGACAGTAGTGATAATGATGCAGCAGTTTTGATGGTGTCTGTCGGCGACCATTTATTTTGTGAAAGAGAAACCCACAAAGCAGCGATCCTAGTCTGCTTGCATCAAATATAAATATCAGAGCAAAGCTCATATTAAGTATTTCTCAAAAATTCCTCATTTTACTAAGTTTCTACAAATCCAAAGAATGAATACCATTTCTACCATTTCAGGTATAGAAAAAGACTGATGAAAGGTGAAAGTCTGTAAGGTCATTACAAATGCATGGGACCAACCCAAGAAACACATGAAGAAAAGTTCAACCTCAGGAGCAACCAAAAATGCACTAATAAACACAGCAGTATATTAAAAGTCCTTTAACAGAATAGCAAGGAGTAAAGAGAACAGTAATTTCCAATGCTGATAAGCAAGTTTAGAAAGCTCTCATATCCTGCAGGTGGGAAGTTGAGTTACTACCACCTTTCTGGAGGGTAAAAAGGCCACATAAACCAAGAGTTTTTCATTTAAATGTGTACAGTTTAGAAATATCAATTCTAGAATTTTATTCTAAGGAAATAGTGTATTACAAAATGGAGGCAGGAGGAAAGATGTGTTTTGTTTTGTTTTTTAATATAATAATGAAGTACTATTCAGCCATACAAAAGGATAAACTGGAGAGTTTTATAGGTAAATGGATGCAACTTGAGGTCACACTCATACGTGAAATAAATCAGACCCATATGTGTGAATATCAAATTGTCTCACTGATGTGAGAAACTGAATGAGTAAATAAGATCCAAAATGTAGGATAGGTATTGTGAATTGGGAAGAAACTGTTCAAAAGAAAAAGACAAACTGCGATGGGGGAAGGGAAAAAGGAAAAAAATTTAAATATCTTAACAAGATAGTGAAGATAGTTATACAGCTAGTTTCTCTTAGTTCACTGAAAAGAAAGGTTTGTGCTAATATCATGCCTTTGTCTTGTACTCTGAATAACTACCAGGAAGACAACAAGATGCAATGCATTAATTATTGTAACTCACCTACTAACCTGTTGTGAAACTGTTTTAAAATAAAATACGGATGGCATATTTAAAATATTTAAAATAAAATAAATGGATTTAATAAAATAAAATAAAATAAAAATGGATGCAGGAGGAAATTAATTTCAGCAATGCATAGATCAATCTCTGAAAAATTAGAAACAACTCCAAAGTTTAAGAAGTAAAGAAAAGATTAAGTATGGCACAAAAAATTAATCTGGATAGCATGCAGAGCCACCCATACTTTTTTATTAATGCAAGAAAACATTTTGCAAATAATGTTATCAATATATTATGAAGTGAAAAGTCTAATTGGCTATAAAAGCAGTATGTATGCATACAAGTCTTAATTTAAAAATACAAAATGCTATCTAAATGTGTGAAGGAATCCTAGAAGGACTAACGGCTAATTGTTAACTTGGGGTGTCTATGATAGTAGGCTTATGAATGGTGTTTGCTTCTCAGTGTAGCAAGATACTAAATAAGACTCAACGTTAAATAGAGACTTTAGCTTAGGCATCAATGACCCAAAATACCACCATACACAGACTCTCTCTACCCTGATACTGTGGGAGGTAAGTCACGCTGACTTAGAGTTCTTTTAAAGAGGCAAGTGGCCAGAATGTGAGATTGGATCCAAGAGCACGTCCTACCCTCCAAGAACATAAGGAAGATGATCCCTTGTCTCCGTAAGCCAAGTAAGAGGCATTTTGTGGGGGGGCCTCTGAGAATACAGGCTTTGGTTCTCACCTGAAGAACTGAAATTCTCACCATGTTAGTAACTGGCAGTGTGGTCCCATGGGCCAGCCAAAAGAGAGGGCTGCTTTGGGGGTGAGGAGACCCACAGGAGATAATTCATTTGGGAGTCACTTTATAAGTGGGATAGGACAAGACTGTAGAGGGATTTTTTTGGGCTAACAAAAATACTGTCTATCTTTAGTAGACTGTAGTTACATAGGCATCCAAATTTGTCAAAACCCATCACATTTTAATCTGAATGTACTTTGTCATATGTAATAATAAGAGTGAGTCTGCTGTACTCTCTTTTGTACATATATACTTATTTGCCTTTCTTTTTCCAGTCCAAGAACCCTTGCCAGAAGCTGCTGACATGCCCTTGGACTTCACAACCTCCGGGACTATGGGTCAAATAGACCTGTATGCTTTATAAGTCACCCATTTGGGGTATTCTGTTACAGCAACAGAAAAGGAACCAAGATGCTCCATATGGGACATCATTTTGAAAGGACAGAGGATGAATGAATGACATAAAAATCGCAGAAGTGGCCTGCATGAGACTTACGTCGCATCAACCCTCTCCACTCCACGGAAGTAGCTGACGCCATCAGATGTGTTGCGCAGGTGGTGGCATTTGTCATCAATTCGGTAAGCTGCCTGTTTGTCACTTAGGTCCTTTTCTAGCTCATGCTGGGTGGCTCTGTTGGAGCTGTAACACAGATCAGAAAAATGAGGCTTTGTGTTCAGACAACAATTTCCTACAAGAAAGCAGGATTGTTCTTCTATGCCCCCATTCCTAGTCTCTCCATCTCTCCTCTTTCACACAACATTCAATGTCCCAATCAACAGAGCATCCTCTGGAGATCTGTGTGCACCTCTCATGAGAACCCTGCCCCTGCCCTTTGCACACTTCCTGTTCCAGGAGTAGGATAGGAATGGGGAGAGGCAATGTAAATAAACAATGTGTATCTTCCTTCCACACCAGCAGTTCCAGACAGGAAACTGGTTTGCAGTAATCTGTCCATCTCTGTGCCTTCTTTCCCTCCTTTTTCCATTTCCACATCCTCACCTCCTTCCCTCTATTCTTTATGTGCAATTCCTCAAGAAACAATGAGGCATTTAGAGTGAAGCCTCTCTCTCTCCATCCATGACCAGTTTGTGGTCATGTTACATTTAAGAAGTTTTCTAGGAAGTATAAAACCCAGAGTTGAAACTAACTGGTGGGGGACAAGTAAGAGATTTCTTGAAAAAAGATGATGGATTGCAGCTCATCCAAGCTCTGTGCTCCAGCAGCCTTGTGACTGGGAAGGAAGAGACCCTGGTGAGCTCTAGATTGCATAGTCTTCTCTGTCTTGCCACACAGAAGAGTCTCACAATTTACTGTCAAAGATACAGGCTCAGAGAAAGGGATAGGTATGAGTGACAGGTGAACTACATCTTTGTTCATGGGATAGTTCATTTAGCAAATAATTACTGAGTGCCTACTGCTTTCCAGGCATTGTTCTAGAAGCCTGGGATGCATCTATGAATGGACATCTGTAAGGGAATTGCCATCAACTGAAAGGAGACAGATTCAATGAATTGGAATTTATGTGGTTAGATGAACAATGAAAACAAAAAGGCAGGAAGAAAGAGGCCAAAAGAAGATTGTGATTTTAAACAACATGGTCAGACTGGGTCTTCCCAGGTGACACTGGACAAAGACTTAAAAGGAAGACTTAAACCATGCAGATTGTACACTGGCAAGAGTGACATTTTCCTCTAATTAAATTGAAGAGCACTGATTTAAATGGATCATTCTGGTGCCAGGCTGAAAACAGACTTAGGCATCCTGGGAGACTCACTGGGAGATCATGGCAGTGCTTGCCGTGAGAGATCATGGTGATTTGGACCAAGGGTAAAACTGCGAAGAAGGTAGAGATACCAGCTGCACTTAAAAGATAAATTCAAGGGAATCTCCTATGAAATTGGACTTCATTCAGAAAAAAAAGAGCTTAAATTGAGTCATCAGAATAATGGAATTCTGTCAGCTGAGGTGGGGAGGGCAAGAGAAGGCAAATCAAGTTGAGTGTTCCCTGAACATTCATGTGGAGATAACCAGTAGGTTGCTGGAACTGGGTGGGGGGAGGCTAGAAACACAAAGTTAGAGGTCACTAGCATACAGACAGTATCTGAAAAGCAGGACCACTGAACTATCTATCATAATCATTTCCTTGTTCCCAGCACTTTAAAACAGTCAAAATATACAGGAGCTACTTAGTAAGTACTGTATTGTGTGGAAACAACTGATTCTAGCTGCAGATTCCCTTCAACTTGGCCTGTGCCTTCGGAGAAATTACTTGACCTATCAGAGCTAAAATTTCTTCTTTGAAAAGTGGAAATGAGGGTAGCAGCAGGTAAATCATCTTCATCGTGTGAACTCTAAAAACACACATGTAAAAAGGGTGAAAAAAAAAGGCGTTGCCTGCCCTTTCTACTTCTGGGTTGTCTCTTGACTTCGGTTTTTATAAGGAAACTGGGATGCAAGGCCTTTGTCTTTGACAGTCTGGTATCAAGATGTCCCTTAAGCTTCCTCTTTCGGGCTGACACCCCTGATAAGGAAGGGTTTCCTGGATCTCTTCTGACCTAACCTCAAAATCTCTTTGAGAAGGCACTTGAAGCATCTCTCCATCAAGATATAGCCCAAGACAGAAAGAATCTTAACTACCATGTTGGCCTGATGATTTATCAGCCAAGGGCTTCATGGTTCCTTCCAAAACAAGTGGACTGGAAAACCCTCTTTGCATCCTCATCATTAAACAGAGCACAGAAGAGAAGAAGAGAGACCATTCCAGGACATGAGGTGAAGATTTTGCCTACTGCATATTAAAGGAAAGCTGAGCTCTTTAAAGGATCACCAACAAAGATTCCAAACAAGTGCAAACACATGGGCAGAATCTTCTACAAAAGCCATGATACGGTTAGCAGGGAGGCAATATCTAATGAGGCTATCTACACAGGTATAGCTACTATTCTAGTACACAAGGACCTAAGCCACAAAGAGCCAAGAATGCAAAAGATGTCATCAGATTTTAGATTATGTAAAAAAAATGAGAACTAGAAGAAAACAACCGAAATGATTCTTTAAACCACACTAAACCATGTTTCCGTAATTCCCAGAGATGAGAAATCAAATATTAGTATCAGAAACACACTGCCTTGGAAACTGTACAGTTAACCAAACTATGTTGGTCATCTTCAATAATCTTGTGCCCCTTCTTATCAATTTCTGAATGAATCCTTCTAATCACATCTCAAGAGAATCTCTGCACATATACTTCACCAGTGTTTCCAGGGTTGATGCCAGTACACAGCAAGACAACTGAGTGAGTGCTGTTAGGACATTCATTCCTCTGAGTGTATCACATGTAACCTTTGATGACATTAGGATAAGCACAGCCCTCATTTCTAGTAGCGTATCCAACACCACTTTTTTCTATGGCCATCACCAACTATGATCTTTCTAACCATGTAAGGTAATAGGTTCAGCCCATACTTTTCTATACTGACGGCTGTTATCATCACTTTGATTATTACTCTTCACCCTCTTCCATTCTCCTCCCACCCTTCCCCTAAACATTAAGTACCTACTATTGCCAAGAAAGAGAATCAGTGACCTAGAAGAACTTGTATTCTGGTGGGGAGTTGGATAATAAAACCATTACAATATAATGCGATGTAGTGAACTTAGTGATGGGGTAATCAGAGGTGATGGAGGTTTAAGGAGGTGTGGAAAATAAACAGGGGTGACCCATACATAACTCATTGTATTTCAACTGCTAGGGTTGACCGTATACATGTCAACTTGTCATCAAAGAACTGAAGCTTTTCATTAGGAGAAATCTTAGCCATATTCCAAATGAGGGCAGAAGTCCTTTGTA
The DNA here is from genome assembly GCA_004027455.1 of Hydrochoerus hydrochaeris. NCBI lineage: Eukaryota > Metazoa > Chordata > Mammalia > Rodentia > Hydrochaeridae > Hydrochoerus > Hydrochoerus hydrochaeris. The sequence continues at coordinate 110,739 of PVLA01004619.1, forward strand.
TAACACCTCAAAATTACTTCTTTAAATAAAAAACTTAAAGAGAATATCTCTAGCACTCACCTTAATATCTGAATAAAAGTACACATGTGCGTACCTCTCTTGTGTGTGCGTGTATACTTGTAAGAGACTAAGAGAAAACTAAGTGTGAGGCATGAAAGTGAACTTCAGTATAGAGATAAAATTATATAATATTGTATAGCGATGTAAAATTCTTACGCAAGTTGGGCAATAGCCTTATCCAAATGTAGCTTCATTCTTTCTTGAACACACAGAACAACATCAACTTCCTACTTAATTGAAAAGTAAAACACACATTAATATTTTCATTATGGAGCATAACATCCAAAGTCAGAAATGTAACAATTTGCCAATGAAGCAAACTTTATTTCTTGAAAACTAGTAAAATTAAGCAGGAAAACACAACTAAATTCACTTATTATCCACCTGGCCCATTCATCTGTTACAGGGCCACAGGGAAATTATATTGTATTATAGAACAGGTTAGGACATGGTTAAAATTTTAGGATTTTACTTTCTTTTTATTTTTGTCCTTAATTAAAACAACAAGAAGTTATAAAAATTATGTTAATAAGTAAGTTTGGATTCAAACACAGGCCTTCTCCTATAGCAGTTATTCTTCTATGACAGCTATTTTTTTTAAAAAACCCACCTATAGGGCTGGGGATTTAGCTCAGTGGCTTAAGCACTTGCCTGGCAAGTGCAAGCTCATGAGCTCAATCCCCAGTACAAAAAAAAAAGCCACTTATTATACAGCTATAATGGCAAAGTAAATCAAGGAGGGAAAGAGGGCAGCTAAATGGAGCACCCTCTAACAGTTCATAGACCCCCAAAGGCTGGGCTCTTTGGTCTAAATATAGTCCCATCTCTGCCCTACAGCCAAGCTCCTACATGGGTATCAATGCACGCCCCAGGTCCCTCCACTTGACCACACCCATGATGTTTGGATGTGGGAGGATGCATGGATTATTCCATAGCATGTGCTCCTTCAGGAACTTTAGACATTTATTTCCCTCTGAAATTAATATTCACATTAGAAAATTATGGACTCAAAATAGCACCAACAAGATGCTCTTTCAAAGTGTATAGTCATTCTTATTGCTTTCTCATACAAAAAGTGATCATCCGTTCTATACAGCCTTGTGGCATTCTAAACTTGAACATATTTTCCATGATATTAAACAATAATGTGGACAATGTAATAAATATATAAACAGCACCAACATACATCTCTTTCCCATATTTTGATAAGTACCCCCAAATTGCCCTTTAGCAAAGTTCTGTCTACCATATAAGTACAGTATGTCTTTTCTTCTCTTGTAGCCAAATAGCCACTATCACTCCTCTAAATTTTTGCCAATATGATGGGAATCCTTCTCAGAAGGCTGCCAACTTACCTGAATTTACAGACTAATACAAGTGTATATTTGTTTATCATTTGAGCTTCCTTTGTGAACTGCCTACTCACCAGGATATCCATTTTTTCTGCTTTTTTCTTATTAATGACAAGGATTCCTATTGTTCAAAATTAAATCTTTTCCCATAATATATGGTATTTGCTTTTCTATAAGTTTGGCCCTTGCCCATAGGTTGTACATGATGCTTTGATATAGACATTTGCCATTTGTATGAATTTAAGTATCCCTTTTTGGTTTCTATCTTTGTTATTTGATTTGATTTAGAATTATCCTCCATTTACATAGTGGTTTTCTTCTTGTTTAACAGAAAATATTCAATATACTTACAATGACAGCCTCACTGATTTTTAGATACTCTGAATCAGTGAGATGAAGGGAGAATTAAATCTCCTCTTGCATGTCCTACCAAAATACCCCCCTGATCTTACACAGATTTCCTGCAGTCTCACTGTGGGTTATGCAACAGTCTTGGGGGTTGTTGTTTTGTTTGTATTGCTTATTTCTCAACTATCTCAATGACTCTGTGTGTGTGTGTGTGTGTGTGTGTGTGTGTGTTGGTGAGATGTTGGTAAAGAATGCATAGAGTCTTACTTAGAAAACACTGCTTAAAATCCTAAATCCTACTGTTCTATATTATGTGCAGTGTGTTTTAATATACAATGCACATATTGGCAGTTCCTAAGACTTTTAGTAGGAGAAAACACATTAAATGAGTTTTTTATAAAAATCTTTAAAGAATAATTTTATATGTGATGATTGGAGGCAGAGGGAAAGGGGAACCTAAAGCCAACTACTTTACTTTGGAGCTCTTTCCTATGTTGACTTGTCAATCTGTGCTAGTGCGTGAAAGTAGCTTTGGAATACCAAAGTGAAAGCAAGAGAAGTAAAAAACATCCCCTCACCTGCCCCCAAGAAAATTTATAGAAGACAGTGGATGCACACAGAAACCAGAAGCATAGGGCTCTGTGGTTGTAGCCTCATGTCTATGGAAGCTAAGATTCTTGCAGAATGCCACTTTTAGGAACCATGCATTTAAGAACCTGGAAAGCCGGGCAATACTTCTGGATCCTGACCTGATGAGAAATAATAAACTTCATGAATTGCATGACTGGGATTCTTAGACTCCCAGTATTCTAAGTAATAAAACCATGATCTCATTTGCAGGTCTTCCAAAGGAAATGTAACAAGAAATCACATCAAGGAGTTTGCAGAGCTTAGATTAATCCTATTTGAGCAGGTGGAATATTTATAAAGCCTCTCTCGTTGCAATGCATCTCTCAGAACCTGTGTTCTTAAGACAGTGGGGTAGTGAGGCAGAAGAGAGACTAAACAGGCTTTTGCTTTCCTCTATGTATCAAGTAAAAACGTTTTAGGACATCACATTCCCTGATTTTGGGTAGAATAGTAATTAAATACATATGCTTCAATATCATACACCACTGCTCAAAGGCTGGCTTTGAATCTGTTTAACTGTGACCAAAGACAGGTTATAAACTAAGGGTAGTTCCCACCTTTCCATGGCATTTTGGTAGGTAAGTATGTGCCTGGTTGATGTAAGTGTTCAGTAGGTGTTAGGGCTTACGTTGCCACAGAGGAGATTTGCCTTATGTTAGAACTTAATCTTGTTAGATGTGGGCTGTGCTTTCAACTGAGGAATATGGGCCACATTACAAGAACACTGAGTTCTGGCTACAAATACAGAGAGGTCCTAGCTCTGGGATACACCCTGAATTGTGAATATAAAATCTTTTTTTGCTAGGGGTGATGGTGCACACTTGTAATATTAGTGCCCCAGAGACTAAAACAGAAGCACTGTGAGTTTGAGACCAGCCTGGGCTATACTGTGAGACCCAAAACCAAAAACAAATTCATCTCTTGGATGTCATTAAGTCCAGGCCTGTTCCCAGCAAACTGAAGCTATATTTGTGGTTCTATTTATCTTTTTTTTTTCCCCAATGCCAGGGATCGAACTCACGACCTCATGCTTGCCAAGCAGGCACGTATGCAGCTGAGCTAAATCCTCAGCCCATCTATTTATCCACATTAACTGCACATTTTTAAATTTGAGGAAAATGAGTAGTAGTATAACAAGTAGGAAAGGCAAGTCCGATTACACTTTTAAAAATCAAAGTGCAAGTCCAGTTGAGTCTAGCTCACGGAAAATTCACTGATAGAAGTAGGTGCTCTGTTTCTATATATAAGGCTATTTAATGATGAAATGATCATCAAATATTCACATATTCCTACTGTGAATTTAGTAGGAAGAGGCATTTTCTCTCATTAGTGATTTACATTCTCATTTGCTCCTGAGTCTGCCAAAGATGACTGACTAGCTTTCCCTTGCAACTTGGCTGGTTGTGAGAAGCCACTGCTCTCAGGACTCATTTACAGACAGAAAGCTAGGAAAAGAGGAAAGTTCTTCTCACTGATGATCAGAACCCGCCCAAACATTCTTCCCATGTGGGGGTCAGGGATGTATTTCTTCAGTCTTCTGTCAGAACAGAGCCCTCCTGGGTTGGATTTTGCTGAAACGTCTCAATGTCTAGAACTGATTGTTTGCACATTCCCAATAACCTCTGTGGCTGCAGAGTTTTTGTTTTCTCCTTCCGCCACACGAAGAAGTTGAAAGCCACGTGTGGAAAGGAAACTGGCCAGCTGGGGCGAGGCCCAGAGCCTCAGCCTGAGCTCTGAGCTCTGAGCAGCAGCCCCAGCCTGCACCCCAGAGCAAAGGCAGGAAGGACTACGGGTGAGATGACTCTGCAGTTCCTTTGTCTTCAGAGGTCAAAGAGGTAGCATGGTCCAGGAGTGCCATGAAAAGGAGAAGTTGAGACCATGACTGACTTCTCAGGAGAAGCTGTCTGAAGCTGAATACAGATTGCTCATCCCTGAAATGCTTTCGACTAGATTTTAGACTTTTTTAGAATTTGGCATATTTGCAAATGCATAATAAAATGTCTTGTAGATGGGACTTCAGCCTAAACACAAAATTCCCTTATGTTTCAGATACATCTTATGTATACAAACGGATGGTAATTTTATATAGATCTGTGTCATATGACTATATTTTCATTGCAACCTGTCTGTCCCATAGGGTCAAGATATGGAATATTCCACTTGGGGTGCCACATTAGTGCTCAAAACTGTGGGGTGTTTCAGATTTTGAACTTTTAGACTAGGGATGCTCAGCCTGTCTCATTGATTGAATGTAAGAGTCAACAGAGTTCATGAGAAAATATTTCCCTGTGGTCCTGTTTTTCGAAAGTAGGCCTTTCAAGGCTACTTTCTTTCTTTTCTAACAGTCATTTAGCTGCTTTAAAAGTTGAAACTCATTTTGATAAGATAATAAATTATATGTTAATATTATCACCTTGAATAAGTGACAGGACACACATTACTTGAATTGGCACCAACCAAGGCACCCTCATAATTTATACTAATTTCAGATTCAATTTTTGCATGATAAAGCAAGCTATGCTACTAACCTGGAAAATATAACCCTCCAATATCAATGTCTTTTGTTTTTAAGTGATATCTTTATTGAGATATAATTCACATATTATATAATTCACCTAATTAACATATACAGTTCAATGTTTTAGAATATTCAAAATTCTTACAATTTTTGTCAGAACCAAATTTAGATCATTTTCATTACTTCCCCTTAAAAAACAAGCACTTTTTAGTTACTGCCCCAAATTTCCAATATCCCAAGCTTCCTTCTCCAACAAACCACTAACCACTTTCAGTCTCTATAAAATTTCCTATTGTAGGAATTTCCATAAGTGGAATCATACAATGTGGTCCTCTGTGACCTCTTTCAGTTAACAGAGTATTTTCAAGACTCATCCATGCACCATTACTCCGCTCCTTCTTATGGCTGAATAAATTCTATTGTATATGTCTATATTATATTTATCCATTTGATCCAATTGATGAGTTGATAAATATTTAGGTTGTTTTCACTATTTGAGTATTATGAAAATGTTGCTATAAATATTCTCTTACAAGTCTTTGGGCATATTGTTTTCATTTTTCCTTCTGTAGATACTTAGAAGTAGAATTACTGGATCATATAGTAAACCTGTATTTAATAATATTCCAAAGCAGCTGCACTTTTTTATATTCTACCAGCAGTGTGTGAAGAAGGTTCTAATTCTTCCACATTCTCACTTGTTATTTTATGTGTTTTTTGTTACAGGCGTCTTAGGGGTATGACATCAGATTTCATTATGAAGTCCATTTACACTGCCCTGATGATTAATGATGTTGAGCATTTTTTCAAGTGCTTACTGGCCTTTTGTATAATCTCCTTGAACTGTCTGTTCTTACCTTTTGCCCATTTTTAAATTGGGCTGCTTGTTCTAAAGACAATAATAGAGGCCAGGGATTTAGCTTAGTGGCATAGGCGCCTGCCTGGCAAACACGAGGTCACAAGTTCAATCCCTGACACACACATACAAAAAAAAGAATAAAGACAATAATACTTATTTATAAATGCTCTATATAAGCCTCTTGCCAGATATACAATCTGCAAAAATCTTATTTTCACTTTATTGATAATGTTCTTTGAAGTACCAAACTTTCAATTACAATGATGTTTAGTTTATCTATATTTTATTTTGTTGCTTGTTTCTTTATAGTCTTATCAAAGAAATTACCACCTATTCTAGTGTCACTAATATTTATGCATGTCTTTTAAGAATTTTCCATTTTATCTTTCACTTAGATATTTTATCCATTTTGACCTAATTTTTATGTGTAGAGATAGAGGGATCCAACTTTATTCTTTCACACAAGGATATCCAGTGGTTCAAGTACCATTTGTTGAAGAGTCCATTTTTTCCTCACTGAATTATCTCAACACACTTGTCAAAGATCAATTGATGGTAACATAGAGGGTTTGTTTCTTAACATTTACATTCTATTCCATTGATTGGTCTATATAAATGTGAGTACTATGTATTATAGCTTTTCAGTAAGTTTTGAAATTGAGAAGTGTGAGTCTTCTTTTTATTTTCCTGTATTATTTTGACTATTTTATATCCCTTGGATTGTCATGTGAGTTTTAGGGTCCATTTATCAATTTCCATTTGGAAGTCAGCTGGAATTTTGACAGAAATCATATTAAAATGTCATATTAAAATAAACTGATCTATGGATCAGTTTGGGGAAGTATTGTCATTTTAACACAATGTCTTCTAATTCATAAACATGCTATGTCTACTCCTTTAGCTTCATTTTTTAATTTCCTTCCACAATACGTTGTATTTTTGGAGCCAATGTTTTTAAATCCGGTGGTTTATTAAGATTACCAAAGGATTACTTTTAAAATAGCAATGCCTGGTCCTCATTCCTGATTTGAATCAGAATCCCAGTCACTGATGGTTTCAAATCCTCCCCAGGTGATTGCTATGTGCAGGCAGCTTTGAGGGCCACTCTAGAATAACAGAAATACCAAAGGCATCCAAGTTTCAAAACCACTGTTAGGAATACCATTGTGTATTTGTGGGAAAACTTAAGCTGTTAGAACTGGCCTACAGTTTGCTTCCAGTGGCACATCTCAGGAGCAGTGACAACAAAACACTAGGGAACAAATGTGTAAATACCTTGCCATTTAGATAAAAAAGTAGACAAAAGATTGTTTTAAGAATTACAAGATTCATCAAAAGCTTAGAAGGAACAGCAGAGCAGGGACCCATCAGTGATTGCAATGCTATTTCATTCAGGATTTCCTATTCTACTCATGTCTGAAATAGGGACCATAACTTTACACAGTAGAATGCATAGTCTCTGTGTAGTGGCCAAAGATTTCTTGAGTGTGTTATTTCAATTCAGATTTCTCACAGAGAACCACATAGCAGAGGAAAGGAAATGGCAAAGAAAAAAACTTCACTTATCATTCTTAAAGCAATGGAGCACTGAAAAGGGACAATGTAAAACAGAAGTACCGAAGACACGTGAGGATAACGCTACTGTGATGACCAGGTTGCTGGTTCATCATACTGACATCCTTGCCAAGGATTTATTTCTTACCAAGAACTAATTAAACAAAGCCAAAGAGGTGAGGCCATGTGAAGCTGGTTTAGTGACAGAGAAGAAGAATTCATCACAGCAGAAATTTTGTGGTTCAGAGAGGAAGGCTGAGAAGATAGGTGGTAGCCAGGCAACAGAAAGTCTGCTAATCTGCTTCTGAGGAATCAAGGAACAGTTTTTAGCAGACCTAGGAAACTAGTAATAATGTATATTATTGATTCAAGTGAAATTTACAAAAGAGAAAGTGTTGGAGTATTTCTACTTAGAAATACTCCAACTGGAAACTGATTAAAGGGTCAAGGACACAATGGGTATAACCCAAGCCATGGTGATGAGAGGACACAGGGTTAGAAAGGGGTGAAACACAGGGTGAAACAGATTGGGAAATGTGTAGAAAGCTAAGGGACCAGAGGGATAAAGGAGACTGGGTTTGATCAGTAAGTCTGCAGGCATGCATGGAAAAATCATATTGAATCCTATTAATATGTACGATTCGCACATATTAATTAAGAAAAATTTTTAAGTGCTTGACGAAGCAATTAGGGATGAAGACCTAAGGCTTAATAAAAAGCGTACATCACAGAAAGAGACAGAGAAGAGCCTCAAGGACAGGATTGTGAAATCTTAAGGAATAGCAGAGCTCTGATGGCAGTCGGTCCAGAAAGTGGAGGTCAGAGCACTGAGAACTAATCAGATTTAACAGGTGGCAAACAGTCTGTGGGAGAATCAGCAGAGCAGCCCAGATTACAACTGTTAGCTTCTGGGTGAACATCTAGGAACATCTAAAAAGCTTTCCCAAGGCAAATACCCCTTGATGCCTCAGTTCCGTTCCCTGATATATATTTTAAGGAAGTTATCAGAAATACATACAGTTATTCATAGTAATGTTTTTATGCAACAGTGTTACTAAAATAGAAAAAGAAAGTTAAGGAAACGACCTAACTATTCAATGAGAGGACTGATTTAAAAAATAAATGACAGTACTTTTACATTGCAGAACCCCATGAAACCATTAAAAGTCATGTGTTAAAAAGATGAGAGTGATAAGAAAATTTATCCCTATAATTTTAAATTAATAAAGTATTATCCAAATTCATAAATACACTATGAGTCTGAACTCAAAGATATGTCTGTGTGTCATTGTATAAGCAGCTTGGTGTCTGCCCAAGCATCTTTAATAAAACAACTGAAAACTTCAAAATCAGCTCTGATTTCTGCCCAAAAGAACTGCAAGCAATTTTATACTGCTTCATTTTTTTATATATTTCAAATTCCCAATGAATTACTTTTAAAGTCAAAAAAATATACTTTTGCTAAGTGCTATAAACATGATATGCTAATTCTATTTATAAATGGGTTTATGTTACATTATTTTTATTTTTACACTTGAAATGCATGTTTACAATGAAGATTTTCATTATTAAAGCATTTCCCCCATATTTACCGTGAGCAGTTCTTTTTCAACTTCATCATGAACTAGGTCAATTCCCATTCTCTTCTCTCGATGAAATAAACATTCTCGGGCAACCTACAGAACCACAAATAATAAAGTGCATAAATATAAACTGACTGATAATTTTCTTAGAAATAAGTCAATAGGTATTCCCACTACCAACTTCCCAAACCATTTTGTGGAAATTTAGTATGAAAAAGACCATGACAATTAAATATATCTTTGCTGCTAGCTAAAAAATAAAGAGTTAATGCTTCAACTAAGCTTGGAAAAATTCCTCACTGGGAAAGTTGATTTAAAAATATTATTTACTCAATCTCTGCAAATTAACACTTGAGAAAATTATTTGGCATAGTTTAGTCAAGAGAAACAGTTTAGTAACAAATTATTATTCCAAATAGTTTCTACTGAGGAAAATAAGGAATAAATGAATGGTTTTCTTTCAGGTCATCAGAATATTTGTGCAGTCAAAATGATTCTTTTTAAAGTATCATTTATTATTTTTACAATTATAAAAAGTTATGCTTTTATCTATCATGAGAACAAAATAGACAAAATATGATCAACCTATATTCCTATCATTGCTTTATTTTCTTGTTTTAACAAAAAGGAAGGTATAATGTCCTTACACTTTCACATTTTGCTTTTCAAGATAACATTAAGTAGTAGGTCTGAGTCATGAAATATTCTTTGAGATAAGAGTACGTCAATGACACTGATGGAAAACAGCTTAGATTGCTAACAATAAATTATGTACAAAAGACCATTATGTAGCTGTTAAAATGCTTTTTTCAAAAATTATATCATGACACAAGGCTACTATGCGATGTTAAATTTTTTAAAAGCATAAATGTAAGAGTATATAAATTATAATCCAGATATAGTATCATTGAATATATTTGAATGACTCTAAATTTTGATAGTATAATTTACACATATTTGAATAGAAACTAATGTGTCAAAGGGAACTCTGATGTCTTCATTATGTATTGCTAGGTTGCTTGTAGGAAATTTCTATTAATCCACCATTCCATCAATAATACATGAAAGTATCCATTTTTCACTCTTTTGCCTATCCTTACTGTTAGCAGGTTTTGTTATTGCAAATTTGAGTGATCAAAGTCTACCTGATCAATTTTATTGATGCTGTTTTATTAAGTTTTCACATTTTTCTTCATATTAGTTGATCATCTATATTTTCTCTTTTGAACTCTCTCTGTTGATGTGACTTTCTCTAAATTTAAACAGAAGTTTCTGATTCTGTGTTGGGAGTAAATGTTCCAACACAAGAATATGTGAACAAAAATTGTAGAAAAGAATTGAAATCAGAGCCATCTCACAGAAAGCAGCCATCACTGAGAAGACTAGCAAAAGAAACTGAGGGGAACGGGCTAGTGTCTCAAGGACACTGAATTCTTGAAGGTAGTATGGGATGTGCTGGGCTATAAAATAAACCAGTACTCCTCAAAATGAGTGCAGGTTCAAGGAAAGCATAGGAGGCCTTCTAACACTGAACAGCTCCTGAAGAATTACTCTAAAAATACAGCATCATTATTGACTTTTCTCAAGACTCAGGATTGTATATACATGTGTGTCTGGGGTTAGTGGGGAGGGGCTGTGACAAGAAGTGATACTGTGCAGAAATACACAATCAGTTCAAGCCAATAGTCTTCCGGCACCTTGGTTCTCTAAACTCTTCTGGTATTTGCTATGGTAAAGAACTACTGCCCACACTTACCATATAGGAGAAAATCAGGCAAGCATGAAGGTAAATGGTGTTAGCTATGTTCATCAAATATACACAATTTCTAAAATAATTTATATGACTTGCATATCTTAAAATATGGAATAGCTCTCTTCAGTGGTGGAGGGACCATCAGGTGGTTCAAGAGTCAGGGGTGATTTGGGTCTACTCAAAAGCCTGGTCAGAGGCGAGTAACTAAAATACTGCCTCCACCATCATGGGAACTGGCATTACCTCAGTCCCATTTCTCCATTTAATAAAACCCACTCCTAAAATGCTCCCTTTGAGACTTTGTGCCCTGAACCGAATCATAACATACACACAGCTGCATTTCATGACACAAACTGAAGGGATAATATTTTTTCTTAAATGTTCCTTATCTTAATCTTGAGCCAAAAGAGACAAAGAAATCTTTTTAAGAGATAAGATGCAGGTGCAGACCTATAATCCCACCAATCCTAGAGGCTGAAGTGGAAGGATAGAAAAAGATTAGGCAATTTAATGGCTTAGCTAAACTGTGTTTCAAAAATAAAAATATATATATTAAAAAAGGCTAAAGTTGTAGCTCATTGTGAAGCCTGTGTTCAATTCTCAGTACTTTTAACATTTTTAAAAATAAATAAAAACACATTTGAAAAGTATAAAAAAAACTGGGATGTAGTTGTGCATGAAGGGCCCTGAGCTCAACTTACACAAGGAAGAGAGAGAGAGAGAGAGAGAGAGAGAGAGAGAGAGAGAGATTTTCCCCTTAAAATTATGGCTTTAGTCTTAATCTTCTTTGCAATCAGAATTCTTAAAGTATTTGTTCTCTATAACATGCATAACGAACACCAGTATAGATGTAATGATAGGGCATTGCTTCTTCAGGTTAAATAAACAAAATTTTACCTATAAATAACTTCAGAAATTCAACCACTGGGCTACAGTATCAAAATGCAGTTCCATTTTCATCAGCTCCCAAATTTACCTGCAGAGGGGCTTCGGTCTCCATCAAGGCCCTCTCTAATCTTTTCTTAATATCAGTAAGTGCGTTCGTCTCTCCAATCATCTCATCCAACTCATGAGTGATTTCAGACTTCCAAAACCCTATGTCATTGACACGTTCTCCCAAATTTTGGGTAGAGTCTGCCTGGGTTTTTCTCGTTTGTTGATATTTGTCTTGAATGAGGCGAGACGTGTCCACCCTGAGTCTCTCCGAATTGTGTCGGGAAGTGTTGGACTCTTTGTAGTTGGTGAGATTGGACCTGTACCAGTCATCAGGAGTGTACCTTGTGAAGAGGGTGGTCCTGTTGGAGACAAAGGGAAGCATGGTGCTCTCACACACCCTCTGGGAGCTGGTGCAGTATGGGCCCAAGGTTGGCAAGTTGGAGGCCACTTTGTAGTATGTGCTCGGTTTCCAAGGAAGGCTCAAGCTGTGGGTCAAATTGTAATGGGGAAAGCGATCCTTATAGCATGATGCCATGGTACCAATGGCTGGTAGAAAGTTGTTTGGTGTTGGTGGGGGGCGGACGTAAGTTGAGGTTAAAGTAGAAGCTAAAGGCTCCACAGCGCTCAAACACGATCTGTTCATCTCTCCTGTTTAAAAAAAGAAGGGAAAAACAGTCACAGACAATATTATCACAAATGATACAAATAAAAGAATACACGTGACTTAGTACTAGTTGCCTGTTCTTTAACTAGTTAGACATTTGTTCTAACTTGTTATCCATACTTCCCAGTGATAATCTATGCCCAAAAAAAAAATTTTTCCCCCTCTGTGTCTCCAGAATGTTTTAAGGTTATATGTTTTTAAATCAGCCACCTTAAATGAATTTTTTAAATGGAGAGTTAATAATGCCTTATTGTAACAAATTCAGATCAAGAGCCTGAACTATGTAGCGTTTCACAAAGAGGGATTCCTATCTTAGCCCTGCTGCTTACTAGCTATGTAACATAGGGCAAATTACTTAAACTCTCTGTGCCTCAGTTGTTTCATCTATAAGTAATAGGAAATAATATTACTTCCTTCTTGACCTGCCGTAAGCCACACTAACAAAGGGTTGCTTAGCAGCACTCCACTACCCCACTGTGTTATCTTAAATAAACACACAATCTGGGTAACAATATATGGCTAATGTGCAAACACAGATTAGGGCAAGTACTTGGTCTCCTTTCTTGGCAACCTGCCACCTCTAAAATAGAAATTCTGCTCTAGGCATACAAGGGTTAGGGCAATGCAAAATATTTAAAATGCGTAACACAGCATTTGGCAGATAGTAAATACTTACTGAATGTTAATTTTTAAATTACTAATTTAGAGAGTATAAAAGCTGAATATCCCTTCTCCCTTAAAAGTAAATTCCTTAAAAGTAGCTACTGTGACTCTTCACAGTTTACTAATAGGTGTAACTTCTCAGACTTTTTCTTATTCACATATGCACATTTATTATTAAGTATGTTCCACAGACACCTACCTACATGCCATTTTAAATATAAAAATTGAACCCTAATCATTGCTCATAGAACACAGTTTTTTAAAAGCTAAGTCTGGGCACCATGTTGGAACTTAGGGTGCTGGGAAACAAAGCAACCCAGTGGCCTCCCTGGTAATCAGCCATTGCTCAAGCAAGCAGCAGGCACCCCAGGGAAAGAACCAGCCAGCGTCTCCTGAGATCTGCGCCATGTTGGAACTTAGGGCACTGGGAAACAAAGCAAGCTGCTCACCTCCATGGTAAGCAGCCGTGAGCCTACTGGCACAAGGGCTGAGAATCAAACATCCCATCCTCCCCTGCCCATTTACAAATGGGAGCCAGACATCTGAGCATCTCTTGGGAGGTTGACCATATGCAGTATAGCAAATATGGGGGATTTCCTTCTACCATCTCTTTGAGGGCAAATATTGCTATCACTGTTTTTCTTTGTTCTGATTAATTGTATTGCTCTTTTCAATATTTTGTTTTGAAAAGTTCTATAATGTTCTGTTTTTGGTGTGATTTTGCTATACCTGATTGAAAGGACAACTAGATATACTATGATAGATATACTAGATATACTAGATATACTATAACATATCTATATCTAGTATATCTAGATATACTAGATATAGATATACTAGATATACTATAACAACGAGATATACTATGGTACCTATTACTGTTATTCTGGTAACCTGCTGTGATGTTCTGTACCAATTTTACTGCATTGTCTCAATTGGCTGTGTTCTGTCTTGTTCTGTTATATTTTACTACCTTCAAAATAATAAAAAAAAATGTTTTAAAAAGCTTAAGTCTGTATTTTGTACCTGTTTCCTTTTAGAACACATACATTTATTCCATCCTTTTTACTAGTTCCACTGTCTAGAAATTTTGCTCATTAGTATTTCAGAAAACTAAGGATGCCACAAACAATGACATACTTTTCATAATCTAAATATCATTCTGTCTTAAGATTAATGTCTATGGATCTATTTACTGAAAAAGAAAAAACAAAATCAGAACTAATTCTATGTTCTGCTAAGAAAAAAAGAAAAAAGTACTTCAATGATTAAAGAGCTATTTCTTGAAGCCTTTGGTACCCAAACTACAAAATAATCTGTTTGTGGATCCGTGTCCAAGCCAAAATCCACCATGTGGCAATGACCCACATAGCCTTAGAACCTTCATTTTTTTCTGTATCCTCCTATCCTATAACCCCAAGTATTTTATGCTACCAGCTAAACTTGGAGAATGACAGTGCAAAAGAAAATCTTACTAAACACTTACAGTTCTTTGCTTTTTTTTTACTGAAATTATAAGTATGACTCTTTCAAAAGCAAATTTCAGTTCCTAAGTTTCCCTTATTTCTAACCTCATCTTCAGATTAAATCTAGAAACAAACTAGTTTTCTCCTAGCAAGAAGTTTCAAGTAGATATGGACAACATCTATTTCACTTCGGTTAATTCTTTACAATAAAGGATCCCAAATCCAATGACTCACTTGGTCTTTTACGGAATTCTAAGCTTGTTATGTTGGCATCTTAAGACATTCCAACAGTGAACTATGAGGCTTCTATTTCCAAGGCTGATATATAAAGAGTCAAATTCAGATGAGGCATTTGGACTGAGAAAAATCCATAGAGGTTTTTAAAAGCTTTTAGATACTTGTTTTCAATTAGTGATGAGATATGACCTAGAATCTGAAATCTGAAGCATAGAATCAGTTACTTAGAATTCACAAAAGTAGAGTTTTCACTGGAAGTAAATTTCACAGACAGAGTCATCAGTTTACAGCTACCACTGGAGCTCTGATTCTTGCCAACATCTTTGAAAGTTATTCAGGAAGACTGTATAAAAAACATCACATCATGATGTTTCAACAAACTATTGCACTATCATATATTTTTCCTTATTGGTCAAGAAAACCAAGGGTGTCATGGCCTAAAAAATATCTAAAAACTGAAAATATATTCCTAACCATGAGAAACTAAGACTAGCGTGTTGTATCTATCTAAAAACCTAGACAAAATATATGAAATGACAGCTGTCACACACTGGACAACAGGCAGCACTGGACTGGGTTCATCCAGAGAGGAGAGCTAAATGTGATGGGCCCTCTTACTGTCCTGGCATTGTACCTGGAGGCAATTTCCAGATCACAGTTGGGGGAAACAGATAGAAACAAGAAGAGAGTCTTGCAGTCTTTGTAAGCTGAGAAGTTTATCAGAATTTGGAGAGGCCATCACTGCTAGAAGTTGTGAAGCAGAATTCTTCAATAAAATGATCAGAGCATTGCAAAGAGCTCCAGAAACCTACACAGGAAGCCACTTGAATCTTTGCTGAGTAACAGAACACACACACTATGCCAGATTCTTCACAGTCTTTGGCAATGAGTGTTTGCAGATTTGTTAAGGGAACAATTTCTAGAGTTCACAGAGGGTGGAGAGTCCGACTAACCAGGTTGTGGAGTCAATGATGATGACTTGGAGCAAATGGGAGAAAAACCAGTGATGAAAAGAAAACCTTAAAATTAGTGTAAGAAGACACCTTAACTAGAAAGCACAAAGATAAAAAGTGGTGTAGAATTAGTGCCAGAAGCCACCTGAGTCAGAACACAACTTTCTCTAGCAGTGCTGGGGATCAAACACACTAGGCAAGAATACTACCACTGAGCTGCATGCATACCCAGCCCTAAGTAAGGTCCTTAAAGGGCTACAAGAACGTATGGGCCCCTAATTGAAAACTCAGTGGAAATATCCTTCAAAAATGCAACATGAAGTATTTTAAAACAAAAATCAAAAGAATTCATCATTGGCAAACCTGCAATAAAAAAATTGTTAGAGGAAGTTCTTCAGGCAAAAGGAAATTATACCAGATGGAAACTTGGATCTACACAAAGAAATGAAGAATGTCAGAAATGGTAAGCATGTGCACTAATATTTTTTAGAATTTTTTTCCAACCCTCAAGTCCCTCTAAAAGATAATTTCTGAAAGTAAAAACAAAAATGTATTGTGGGATTTATAAAATGGAAGTAAATTATATGTTAACAATAGCACAAATGATGGGAGACTTATGTGGAAATTTATTATTATAAGGGTCTTATAACTGAAATCGTATGTTATTTAAACATATCTTATAATAAGTTAAAAATGCATGTTTTAAAATTTAGAATGGCACTTCTAAAACTATAATCTAAGGATCCATGAGTTGCCAAAGACCTTTCAAAAGGTAAAACCATCAAAATTATTTTCATACTCAAATGTTACTTGCCTTTTTTGCCCTCATTCTCTCAGATTTACAGTTTTCCAGAGGTGACCTTATATGTGCCACAGATTAAATGAAGAATACAGAATACAGCTACTAAGAATAAATTTTAAAAATTTTGCCCAAAATGTAAAACTAATATTCCTTTCAAATTTTTGTGTTGAAAAATTAAAATGCTATTTTTGATGGTAATACACACCACATTGTTATTTTTAAAAGAATTCCTATTTTTAACTTTCAAATTCTAACTTCTAATTAATTATAAAATTAAATTTCTAATATAATAAAGGTTGATTGTATAACTGCATATATGCAAGGTCTTTGAGGTCTTCCATATTTTGTAAAAGGGCTCTGGCCCAAACATCCAAGTTTTCTAACAGCTGACCAGAGGGGTTCTCTAAGGACAAATAAAAGAGTTCTAGCTAACATGCCAAGCAAAGTGACAGATTTCTCAAAACAATCCAATGGAAAGACATAGATTTTTCAGAATGATTTTTAAATAACATCATCAAATTCCTTAAATATTATATTTTTAAATATAAAAAACAGGTACTTAAAATATGAAAATTACATGTATAAACACTAATCAAAAAAGTTGCAGTGGCCATAATTAATAGCAAACCACATAGACTCAGACAAGAAATATTATTCGAGATAAAGAGGATAAAGGATTCATTTGACGATCTAACAACCTTAACTTTAAATATATCACAAAAAGATTGACAAAACTAATGAGAAACAGACAAATTCACAGTAGTAGTTGGATGTTTAAACCCTCTTCCATCAGTAATTTAGACAGAAGGTGGTTAAAACAGAGAATATTTGGGTAACATTACAACTGACCTAACTTACATCTGTAGAACACTCCGCTCCAAACAGCAGATTGGATGCCACTTCCAACTACACAGAGAACTCTCACCAATGAAAACCCTATCATGAACCCTATCATAAAACAAGTGGCAGTAACCATAAAATACTGAAATCAAAGGGTGTATGTTCTTTGACTATATCAGAATTAAATTATAAATCAGTAATAGGAAGATATTTGAAAAGTCCCCAAAGAGTAGAAAACTAAATAACATAGTTTCAAATAACTCATGAATCCATGAAAAACTTGCATAGGAAATGACAAAAATCTTTAAGTGAATGAGAATAAAAACAGAACAGATCAAAATTTATGAAATATAGCTAAAATAATGATTATCAGTATGGTTATAACTTCTAAGTGTTCATATTAGAACATACAAATAAGCTAAACCTATGCTTTCATCTGGGCTGGTTGAGGGGGAAGGTGACAAAACTAAAATAGAAGACAGAAATTTTTAAAAATCAATAAAACAAAAAATGGACAAGTAGGAAGAAAAATTGAGATCCTAGCAATAAAATAAGTTTTTGCTAGACTTATCAAAATTAAAAGATACAAGACAAATTACTGACATCAAGAATAACAGAGAATATTATCTATCCAGTAAACATTAGAAAATTAATTAAGCAAGCAATATTAATAGCCATGTGAAAAATTTAATAACTTAGATGAAATGGATAAAAGATACAAATAAAACTGCGTAAAGAAGAGATACACAATCCAAATATCCCCATCCTAAAGAATTTGAATCTACAATTTAAAATACCTCCTCAAAACTTCAGGCCAGATAGCTCCACTAATAAATTGTACCAAACTTTTAAGAAAAAAATAATTCCTCAGTTTTTAAAAGCCAATGGCTTACTTTTGCTGATGTGTTTTATAATGCTTAAATGATTCTTTAAATTATAACTCAGTCGTTTCTTAAAAGGGCATGTGTAGCACATACTAAAATCATTAATTTTACAGCTATCTAATATTTCAAGTACATTATTTTTTAAAAATTATTGAAAAATCTATAGAAAAAAATCCATCCTCTAGGCCATGTGATTGCTTTTTATTATACTTTTAGTCAAGATGATCAAAAAGCATTTTAAGAAATGAGGGATGTACTACAAACTCAAACACAATGTTTGAGTGTGGTCATTTAACATGGATTCAAGAGGTAGTATTTACATACTGAAAAAACGCTACATTTGTCTTCTGTAAGTATTAATATACTTAACAGAGAATCAATCACAGAAGTTGTAAGGGTTGGAAAGCTCCATTCCATAGCAATTCAAAACACAGATAGCCTCGAGTTGAGTGAACATATTGTATTAGCGCCTTTAGGTAAAAATTTAGGATTATAAATATTTTAAAGTATAAAAACCAATGGATCACTTCTTGCAAAAAACACAAGTACAGAAAGTTTATCAGACGCCTTCCATAACTTTTCTCTGACTAGTGGCAAGCGTAGGCTTGGAACCATTTACATACAACCCCCTTCTTTTCTCAGTTCCAAACTGAGGGAAGACTATACTCAATACATTAACGTCATCAATACATTAATAAATAACAAATTAAAAGAAATTATACCAGATTTCAAAGCTCTGGTAATTTCTTCTTATACATACATTAAATAAAAACACAGGAAAAATTGAATATTCTGTAAAAAATGTTTGAAAAGCAATTACACATTGATAGTGTATAGATTACTATGCATTGGACTTCTCTGTATCAGTATCTAGTACATTTGAAATGGCCCAGTCACTGTAATTTAGCTACCCTGATCCTTGATGTATACCAGGACACTATGCATATAATCAGAATGTATACGAATACTCACACTTTTTAAAGGGAATAATCTAGTGCACAAATAGGATGATGCTTACATAATGTTATAATTGTATACAGTTACAAAATTCTTGCAAAACAAAACTCAGAAAAATGAAAAAAATGTTTCAGTACCACAAAATAAATAAATAAATAAAATTACCACACCACAGTTAAAATGACCTAGAACATGTAGGGCACTAATACTACTATATTAACTTTAAAAATAATAGTATGTGTTAGTTTTTTGCATAAATATATAATAAAAGTAGAAAATACAGAGAGTAAAAAAAATGTTAAATTCTGGTTTAACAGTACAGCAGGGAAGGAGGGTTCCCATAGGCTACTGTAAGAGGCCTTGGGCTGAGTATGTAGCTCAGTGGTGCACTGGCCCGGGGTTCTATTCCCAGCACTGGGGAGCAAAAAATTGGGGGGAGAAAAAAAATGAGAAAGACTCAAAAGTAACTGCTTGGATCAGGTTTTCATGTGGTTTAGTGTTTGGGGGTTTTGTTTATTTGTTTGTTTGTTTTGTTTTAAATTTAGGACTGGATGTATGGATGCTTTTTATTCTAGTTATTTTGTTGTTTTATTTTAAAAATATATATTGTCAAATACCTCAAAGCACTTTGTCTATTAATAAAACTATTTGTTTTGTTTTTTCCAAAATAACTTAATAATTTTAGTCCTGACTAAACTGTCTATAACAACACAAGCGTCCAGGAGAAAACACACAGGGCTTTGGTCTAAACTGCCAAATAACAAGCCAGAACTTCCTGGCCAGTGAGAACAACTGCTTTGTTCTGAATTTCAGAGACCCTTGTCTTCCCCTGGGCTGCAGCTGGGAAGTCTGGACTAAGATGCAGGGGCAGAAGGGGCCAGTGCTCAGGGCGATCGACACCCCCCAGGTGAAGAGCAGAGGACGCTGCCGGGGTCAAAATATAGAGTGGGCACGCGGAGGTCCGGAGGCACCTTTCCTGGTTCCAACTTTAAAGTAACTACTCAATCTCTGAAAGGCATCAGAAAGACAAACTTTGAGAGGATCGAGACTAGACAGGAGATGCCTGTGGATTCGTAGGGATTTTATGTAAGGAGAGAGTGAGATAGAGAAGTGAAGGGTCGTGCAGGATTTCTGAGACCTTCCCCCGACTCAGAGACAGCCGAGGGAGCCCTGATTGGTGAAGAGGGTCTCTTCGGGGTCGTCGCAGCAGCAGGTAGCTGCCACCCAAGACCACTCACCTGTCCGTGGATGCTTGGCGAGGGGCGGGGACAGGGGCGGTGAAGGGGACGCAGACCCGCTACCACCGCCCACAACAGGTCAGACACACGCCTTCCGGGCCCTAACCCCGCCTTTCTTATTGTGACGTCATATGCCGCGGACCACTCAGCGGCTGCTCTGACCCGCTCACCAGGAGCCGATTGGCCAGTCGGAGAGTCAGGAGGGAAATGTCTCAGGAGACCGTTGCCAAGGACGCTCTGGCGCTTAGGAACTGTGCCCTGAAAACAAGCTGGGTTGGACAGTTGCAAGGAGTGAGGAACAACCCAAGTGGGAGGCCATGGAGATTTTCCTGCCTCTTCTCCAGCACCTGATTCTGAGCTCTTTCAGCTGCAAAGAACTTGCAGCTCTGAGGAGCAGCAAGCACCTGGGACGTTAAGAACCTGGCCTGGGAAGCCTCACTATTATGTTCCCATTCTCTCCAGCAAACCATGGAGGATTACTTAGTGATCTTCCCTTCCTTCTTCGAAGGAAAAAGCTTTCGTCCCCCCTCCTCCTCCTCTCCTCTTTCCCTCCTTCCCCTCCCCCTCTCCCTCTCCATCTCCCTCACCCTCCTTCGCTCTCTCCCTCTCATTTTCCCCCTTAAATAGCACCCCATACCGTTTCATCCAGGCTGTGCCCACATGTTTTACATACATCCCCATCCATCCATGTAACCTCTTTCCAGTACTATAATGGGAGATCATATTTTACAGATGGGAAACTGCAGTTTGTTGAAGTTAATTGGCTTAAAGACAGTCACCCAATGGCAGAGTTTGCCCTACAACTCAGATCTGTCAAATTTCAAAGTCTGTCAAAATTCTGCCGTGTTAACAGCAGAATTCACTGAGTTACTTTGGTCACCATCAACGCTAAGGAAAATAAAGCCCTCGGTTAATCATTCTTGGTGTCTCTTGTGTGACACTCCACCAAAGGGAGTGAAGTGACTACAAGTCAGGAGCAGGTCCTCAGCTCTGCAGATTCAGAAACCTGCCAGTCTTGGGTTTATCAGAAGCTGAGGCAAACTGACTCAGCGAACCTAAAGTAAGAACCTTAGAACACCACCACCAAGGTTTACATCAAGCAAAATGGTCAATCTAAAAATGGAGATAAGCACAGGATATTGTCCCCAAATAGAAAAACTACAGAAGACACGCAATCTTCTACCCACAAGACTGCACACAGGATTCAACAAGTCAAGTCTAGGCTCCCATACCCCACACCAGGGTCCCACCAATGCTGTCTTTTTGTTTTTCCACATTCTGTATCAGCAACTCTCCACTTTGGGTAGAACATTTCACTTTGAGATGTTACTGTTTTTCTTTCAAGCATAATGTGCTGTATTTTGTATTCTCAGAATTCAAGATGGGTCTTCTAATGCCTGTGGATTGTAGGCCACACAGTACATAGTAACATATTTGTTCTTTGAGTTGGTAGGCTAGCAACTGTTCTAAAACATTTAGTGACCTGAAAACTTCTCACAATAATGTGCTATGCCCAATATCATTGCTAACTGCATATCAGGTTCATCCAATGTCTGACTTTTAAAAATGAAAAAAGTATAGCATAATTTGGTCTTTTGAGTAATCCTTTGAGTCAGTGAAATTTTAAACTTCTTGGATTAAAATTTCAGACCAAATTGGTCAACACTGGTCTTCACAAATAGAATTGAATGACTTTTAAAAAATAATTTAAATACCCTATCAAAAAATTGTTCCATAAACATTCAGTCTTTGACAGAATTAAGAGTCTCACCCTTACACTTTATTTTTTAATGGACAGCTCCAACAATCCTTATTTGTCTCATTTATAAAAGGAATAAATCGAAACAACCTGCACTTAACTATCAACTTTACTTTTGTTGGCAGCCTCACAAGTTCAGGAAACATTAGATCAATGTTTCCCAAAGTATGTTCCCTGCACTGCTCAATAATAGTTCTAGCATCAAAAAATTGTGTGACTTCCTGGCACAAAGAGTGTTAAATAGGTTTCTTAAATACAAGAATTCTTGGAGTCTGTAAATGTCCAACTTGTATTTTCCCATAGAATCCTAATGACACAGTTTTAAAAACTTAGAATAATTCTTAACATTTCCAAGCACACTAATATTCCATGGAACACAGTTTGGGAAATATGCTTTAGCATAATGCAGCAGTTCCAAGTTTAAAATTAGATATGCTCTAAATGTATATTTCAGTGATAAAAAGAAAAAATTATGTATATATCCAGCTAGTTGCTAGATGTTCCCCAAATTAACATAGAAACAAATGGTTTATCTGTATACTCAACAAAGAGTTCAAACTCTATTATGATTTGATGGCACAAATGGCATTAAATTCCCCTCCTTGGTATTTTGTTTAGGGTGTGTGTGTGTGTGTGTGTGTGTGTGACAGAGTAGATAATGGGAAATTAAAAAAAGAAAAGAGTAAGAGAAGTAAAAGAGGTCATCTGGGGATGTGAGTGTTCTGGAGCAAAGGAAGAACATTTAGGAAGGAGGACAGAAAATATTGTCTTTATAGCTGACTGCCTCTAATCTGTTTATTCTTTCTAAATCTAAATCCAACATGTTTTCTTGTATTGCCTTGCTCTTCAGACTGAGTTCCTAAATCTTAGTTCCATGATTGCATTTTATAACTTTTTATATGGGAAAACTGAAAATATTTGCATTGTGGAAGAGATAAAGTAGTCACCCCTATCATTTTAGAATGATATCTGTTCTTAAAATGTATTCTTTATTATTGTAAAAGTTACTTAAATTTGAGCCATTTATAGGAAAATGGATGCAACTTGAAACCATAATATTAATTTATCTTAGATGTCACATAGTTTCTCATATGAGAAACCTAAAGTATAAATAAAGAGCAAAATAAAAGATAAATAATAGGAAATAGGGAGATAGATCTTTCTTAAAGGGGATCAAGAAATAGAGGGGGGAGGGAAGGGAGAGAAAAGGAAAGAAAAAGAAATTAAGATGTGTTATGTACACATGCAAACTCCACACAAGGAATGAAAACGTTATTGGCATATACTAATAAAAAGAAAATATATTATTTAGGAACAAATTTTTAATATTTTATTCAAATTTGCATCACCAATATCTATGGTATTATTTCCCTGGAGTTCTGCCTTGGGAACTCCAGGTATAGCTTTTGGAAATAGCTATACCAATCTATAAACTGGACATGGGATCTAAATGAGTGTAACATGCAAAATACAATCATAATATTTACAGAAAAGGACCTTGTGGAGGATTGCTCGGGAAGCTTTGTTGGCTGTGTGATATATTCACTGAAAATTTCTATCAATGAGAAGGCGCTGTCAGTTGCCACTGTTGTGTTTTGCTTATGTTACTAGGCTATAAATAAGGGTGCGTATTTTAGTCATTTTTTTAACTGAACAGATTTTTCATCGCTTGAAATTGCAGGGCACACCTTTCTGGTATAGTTCCAGAGAGCCAAGGCACGTGTACTCAGTCAGGGCTCAGCGTCATCACTTAAACCACTTGTTTAAATAGAAGAGCTGTGACTCAAGAGATGAAATGACAAGCCCAGGGTCACATTACTGCTTGATTTCCTGAGCCTGAGGAAACGTGGCTTCCACAATGCTCTCTTTGCGTTATCTCATTATATACATTTTCACGTGTTGCCTCTCTCGACAGACTGAGTGCCCTGAGACCAGGAACCATCTCCTTTCAGCCTCAGTCACAGGAACTATTCTTAAAGCACCTGTTTTGCACCAGCTTCACATACATCATTTTATTTATACCTCTTGCACTCAAAGATTGACAATATTATTCTCCTTTTACTTTACAGAGATGTATGGATTAAGTAACTTGACTGATTTTTCATTACCCGGAAAGTGACAGTCTGAGGTCTTCATAGAACTGTCTGACTCCAAAGCCTAAGATATTTTTCCATGTCAAAGTCTTCTTGTGTGTTCTTTTTGCCCTTAGTACCCACTATGAGGCCTTGCCTCTCTTGCCCACCTAATACATGTTGAATGAATGAATCAATCAATCAATCAGTCAGTCAATGAGACATCATAGTTCTAGAAAGAGGGACTAGATTTTTTCTTGGCATTTACTGGTTCTTTGATGTTGCATAAATCATCCCAGGTCCTGACCTAGATCCCTGATCTTCCAAAAGAGTGTACGGTGGAGGTTAAATAAAAAGAGACAAATAGTATGATTTTAGGGCCCCAGGAGGATCAAAACTCTTAGTTGAGCTCTCGACTCTGAGGGCTAAGACCCAATTTTCTCTAGATTAGCCCACTTTATTAGGACCAAGGACAAAAGGTGAGAAAACTGAGAAAAGCGCAGGAAATGAGCAGGACTGGAGATGCTTCAAGGACTTCTCCAAGTGGTAAGTTATGCCAATTTAGGAGAATCATTTTATCTCCAAGATAGCATTTATGGTAGTATGAAGACTATAGGAGTGACCTTCCTTTAACTGCTGTCTCCATTTGCTTAATTAGTGGAGGAGCCAAGGTGTCTTCAGCTGTGGCCTTGTCTTGCCCTTCGAGGTATCTCTGGCCTCACAGGCTACTACAAGCCTCAGCCAAGATCAGTGATTCATAGAGGTTCACTTACTATGAATCAGCTCCCGTCGCCGGGCAAGGGGCCGAGGCCTAGGACAGACTCACAGATAAACACAGAAAGCCAATTAGTAAAATTGAAATCCTGCTCAGAGCTGCTTCATAGTGGTCTCCAACACCAGGTCAGTTCGATTGTTCCACAAGATGGGTATAAATCTTGCCCCTAAGAAAGATAATTAGTCAAATGCTACATAGAAATTCTTTTCACAAAATAAGGTTCATATGTTTGTGTGTAAACAATTCTGGGGAAAGCCACTGGGAGTGGCATTTACTTATCTAGAGGTTGGCCGTAAACCTTCCTTGTCTTTTAGTCCTGGAAAAAATAAAATTCAAGGAAAAGGTAATCCAGGTTGGAGCCAGTAATTGAGTTTTGTGATGGAGCAATCAGCAAATATTCAGTAGCTAAGGTGGCCACATAGTTCATTGGTCTGCCTCCCTTTTGCCGCTTTTTATGCAATCTAGGACTATATTTTGTTGTTGTAGTTTTTGTTGTTGTTTGGGATGTTTTGTTTTGTTTTGTTTTGTTTTGATGCAGGGTCTCCTCATGTATCTCAGGTTAGCCTCAAACTCATGGTGACCCTCCTGCCTCAGCCTACCAACTGCTGGGATTATAGGCATGTACCACCACGCCCAACTCATCTGGTAGTATGATCTGAAATTTAATCTTAAAATTTTATCCTGAATGTCCTGCTATTTACTATAGTCTGTGTCATAAATTAATCATCAGTGGCACAACAAAAATGATTCATATTAACTGCACTACTGAGATCCTGGCAACCTCAAGGAGAAGATAAAGACACAAACAAAATACTTAACAGAAGAAAAAAATCATTTGGTTTAACGTTATTGGGGTCATAAAATGATAAATGTCGGCTATAGATAGTATTAGGTCATGGATTGTATTTTTTACTGTTGATTACAAAGAAATGGAGAACTGTATCAAGGCTACTTAAAATGTCTGGCATATTAGGATCAAAGGTCATTATGTAATATTCTTCCTCAGAGTGTATAGAAACTACATATTATTAAAGAAACATGACTGCTAGAAACAGAGGGGCACCAACTGATCTAAGAAGGCTAATCGTTATCAGAGGTGGACTAGATTTCATCCGAATAAATCAATAGAACCTTTATTCATTTAGGAGAAATTAGCTTCTAAGCTCAGTTACCACTGCAAAGATGTTAGAATTTTGTCAAGGAGACAAAGAACATCAGAGAAAATCAAAATCAACATTACTAATCTATGCTCCCTCACACAGTTAGCCAAGTACTTCTTATCCCTCAGTATATACAAGACCATAAATCACGCAAAGTAACTGGAGATGCTAGGTAGGAGCTGGCTCCTCTTGACCTGGAAGAGGCTATTTCTAATCTGTAATAACTTTGCACATCTATTATTAAAAAATAAATTGTATAAATGTACCATGTAATCATTTATATTAAAACAACCATAATAAATATGTAAAACTCTTCACTTTCTGATTGTTGTCCTATACTTTTTAACTTTGAATTTATTTTACTGGATTGTAGCTTCATGACGGAAATACTCCATAGTGACAATTTCCTGAAGATCTATTCCCAACTCTGACTGCAGCCGTATCCCACTGACCACGGTGAGAATATTTACAGCCTAGAAATCATCAAAAGTTACAAATCAAGATTTATGAGTTAATTTTTCCATCAAGAAAATGATGAAGAAAATGCTATAATACAAAGTGTCACATGCCTATCTATAGCCATTAAATTATGATGAGCATACACACAAAAAATAGAAGCTATATTCTTCCTGTATTTGAACATAATTATCTAATGCAAAATAAAAGTAGCTTTACTTATGACACTCCAACACACATCCACTCATTCTAAAACACACCTTCATTTGTGTCCTACATAAAAATATCCACCAACATTCATGTTGGAACCCCTCTGTTCACTAATTGCAATTGCTGGTTGACTAGAGATATAAGGAAAAAAATCAATAAAACCAATCAACTATATGGAACATACTATTCAGAGTATTTGCATCTTTCATTGTTATTGATAGACTATATACATCTTTTAATATAGTTAAAATGTTAATAAACTTACATATATACATAGGCACCCATTTTTTTTTCCCAGAGCCAGCCACAGAATACTTGGATCACTGTGTCTGTGCTCAAATAACCATCTAGTGGGAGATGGGCAAAATTCTTCTGGTGCAGGCCCTACTACGGACAAACCATCAGAAAGAAGTCCAGTCTTTATGGAGTTCAGAAGAGGAAGAAGCACCATCAACCAAGGAATCCTAAAGGGTAATTCACTGGTTACATAGAAAATCTGATAGACCTTGACTTGGCAGGCGCTTATGGAAATAAAAGTGGGGCTGAATAGGATAGATATGTGTATCCTTGTATAACATTTGAAGCATCATTTCTCAGTGATTTAATAAGAAATAATTTATTTTTGTGATATAGTTGAAAATGATGTATTTATAAAATGGAAGCAGTGAGAGTCTGGCTTGTGACATCCTTTGTTTGACTGATGTTTGCTTCAGTCAGCCATGTCTGAGGCTGCCAGATTGTGGACAGGATAGGAGGAGATGCCTACAGCATTAGGTTTCCTACCGTCTGAGCCTTGGCTTCCACCTTGGTTTGTGCTTGTCACAATCCAGCTGTCTGGGAGACTATCCTGGTAAGGGATTCAGAATAACTACAGCCTCTTGGTGACAGAACTCTCTGTAGCTAATTTGTTAGCTGGCTGTACCAGACGTCAGTGCTCCAACCCCATGTCTCCCCGGATCCTGGGAACATTTTCTAGAGCATGGGCTCATAATGCACTTTCACACCTGACAGGGAAGTGCAGGAAATGTGTTTTCCTGAAGAAAGATCACCTACTAGGCATGATGGTGCATGCCAGTAATTCCAGCACTCAGGGAGACTGATGCAGAAGGATTGCAAGTTTGCACCCAGCCTGGGCAATTTGGTGATGTAGCAAGACTTATCTAAAAGTAAAAGAAAAAAAAAGGTTAAAAATTAAATAACATAAACAGGGGGCTGGGATTACATCTAGTGCAAAGACCCTGGGTTCAATGCTCCATACAAAAAACAAAACAAAACAAAACAAACAAAAAAAAGATCACTCCATTGTGAGTGCTAAAAGTGCCCTGGAAATTCCTAACAAAAGTGAGAACTTCCTGGGAATTTGTGCTTCAGGCCAACTTTTAACCAAAAACTAATGGCTTTAGGGGTAAATACCCTAGTTCCCTGTCCCTCATTGGCACCAATTAGAGATGTAAATCACCCTCCCTCTAGAGCTCTTTCCACAAGGTAGAACTGAAATTACCCTCCTACTTCTTTTTAATTCTCCTATGGATCCCACTTCTTCCCTTTTTTTACCAGTTTTTCCCAACAGAATGTTTCCTGATATCTCACTTTCACACGAATCCTCAGGGTCTGCTACCAGGGAACCCAACCTAACACAGCAGCCATGTTTCATTTGATGTGTTCTCTACCCAAATCTAGCACTCCTTAGCCATGACTGATTGGGCCACAAGTAGACACCCAGTTCAAAGATCACCCCTTTTGACCAGCAAACTGTGGTGGCTCAGCACAATAGCCACTCTAAGCAGATTCTCTTGAAAGGTTTGATCTTGAGTCACACTGAATGTGAGTCTTATTTTATGTTGCAAAACTCTGGTTGAGATTCCTAAACTTAGCCTGTCAGGGAATAACAAGATAACCCTGCTGTTGACATCCCACTGCATCCTGAATAACTATCCAACATCCAGACATTCTCTTGTTTCCATGGGATTTCTGAATTCTATGTAATTTTTTTCTTACAATCTTTGTTACATAAGGTAGTTCATTGTTTCTGGCTTTCAAAATGCCTAAAATGCAAACTAGGAATCACCTCACTGATGGCCCCAATCTTTGATCGCTCAATGTCTAATTCTTCAGGGAAAGGGTCTTGAAGATAACCAACAAGGCCATGATTTATGTTAGAAGCAATATGAATCCAAATCAGTATTCACGGAGTTTAGACAGTGAAGAGGAAAGGAAATCTGCTTGATATGCAAAGATTGAAAGGCAGAAGTGTAGTGCTCTTTCTTGGCTGATGGAAGAAAAGAAGCTGAATATCTGTTTGTCTTCCATTTTCCCTTGTTGCAGGTTAGATGTGACTACTAAGGTGGCGAGGAGATAGCAGGAAAGAAGAGTAAACAGACCCAGAACCCGAGGGTGTTCAAGAGACTGAAACTAGCCATGCTGAGTCCTTTGGCTTAGAGCTGCCGTATGAGCCTTTGGGTGCCTTTTGCTTGAGACAGTGATTTTATATAGATTAAAAGAGAGCTACTGACCTAGTCCAGATCATTGGTGCCTAAAAGAGAAAGCAGCTCAGGGCAGACATTTTTATTCAGAAGATAGAGTATCAGGTTAGAGAAAGTGCGGAGCAGAGAGGTACCAACTACAATTACATCAAAACAAAAGGGTCCAACATTTTACACAGAGAAGCAAATACAGAAACAACACAATTCTTATTTGCCTGGAATCAACATCATCTCCCCAACCCCACCCATACGACTCTAAAATGCCTGTAAAAGTCCTAAGAGCTTCTCAAAAGCCAGTAATTAGCTCATTAGAGTATATGCAAACAAGTCCGCTTTGCTAGAGCATTGTCAAGTGTAGAGCATTGCCTGAGAGCTAATTAAATGTAGATTTCAGCGTCTCTCCCCAACAGTATCTGATTCCGTAGCCAAGAGTGACTGGGAGAGGCCTAGGAAATCATATGAGTTTAATTACAAAGGAAACGTTTATTTGGATCTGAACAATGATATCAAGTCTTCCATTTTACTCAGAAGGATCTTGCTGAATAATGATACAGCGTCTTCCATTTTACTCAGAAGGGCCTTCTGATTGTTCAAAAGCAAAGAAGCCAATTTATGTACTGATGTCCTTTGATGTGGATATATATGTACATAATTTACTCTGTAAACAGTTGCCAAGATTTTTACCATGAATGGAACTTTTTAAAATAGTTATTTATAGGTTTGATTTAAGTTTAAACCTTTTAAAGTGTGCATAAGAAACCTTCAAATTTCTCCTGTTTCTCCCTCATCTGCCCCATGGAGTACATAGTCTTTGCAAAGAAGTTGAAGGCAACTGAAGTTAATGGAATCATAGGAATAAAAGTTAAAGGGATCTTGGTAGCTTCCAGTCCAGACGAGGAAACTGAGGAAAAGTTTATCTGACTGCCCAAAGTCATACAACTGGCAACTGTCTCTAATCTCCTGTCTCTAACACCCAGGAGTCCAGGACTGTGTAATCTCTTTGGAGCTTAATTTCTGCTGCTGCTTTGCAAACTGCACTTCTGGTCAAACTGCACAGAGCCATGGTGGGCAGTGTCCTTAAAAATCACTCCACCTAGGCATTTCCGTCTCTCCTCTGCTTGATCAGACCCTGGCTAC
Organism: Hydrochoerus hydrochaeris; assembly: GCA_004027455.1. NCBI lineage: Eukaryota > Metazoa > Chordata > Mammalia > Rodentia > Hydrochaeridae > Hydrochoerus > Hydrochoerus hydrochaeris. The sequence continues at coordinate 141,088 of PVLA01004619.1, forward strand.
AAATTATACTTCTGCCATTGCCTTCACAAACTGCCTTCTACCACTGGAAGATTTGTGAAGATTAAAAATGAAAACAAACCAAAAGCCTAAATCTAAAATTTGGCATCTTTAAAATACCCTAATATTTTTTGATTTACCTAAATTTCTGGGGCCTTCTAACACCTTATGTGCTGAGAATATACACATTAGGGTTTGGAAATCCCCTCCCCCAAAGGCTAACCTATTAAAGGCTTGTTCACCGGCCTAATGTGCTATCTGTGTATGGTTAAGCCTTTCAGAGGGAGGGCCTAGTTAAAGGAAGCTGGATCAGCTGGAGTGTGCCCTTCAAGGGACATTTGACCTAGGCCCTTCTTTCTCCACCTCTTTGCTTTATCATTGTTAGGTGACCATGCTCCCAACACAATGTATCGTGCCACCCCAGACTCAAAGCAGTGGGGCCAAGTGACCATGAACTGAAACCTCTAAAACTATGAGCAAAAATAAACCTTTCTTACATATCTACCTATGTACTACATACATACACACATAAACCAACACAGGTTTACTTCCCTGCAGGTTATCTGTCTGAGTTCAAAGTGAGAGTAATAAACTCCATACCATATTAATTCTTTTTGTCTCATTTAGTACAACGTTTGGATTATCATCCAATTAAAAAGAGCAAACACACAGCATGATAGTCTGATCCATAAGAAATCTTACACTTTCTCCACTTTTAGCAACAAGAAGTGTCACACATAGCTACCCACAACTGAAACGGCATCCCACTTGCTTCCACTCCATCCTTTGAAGTGACCCAGGCTCTGGGGACAGTCAACATGTCATTCAAAAAGTTGAATTCTGAGTATTCAAAAAGGAATGATCTATTGCATATCCCCTGTAGAGATCCAGGCCTACAGAGACCCAGACTAGACCATGGCACTCCTTATGAAACAGTGTTGGATGTGTATGTGCTCAGTGCCGTGTGTCAGAGTACCCAGCATCCATGCTGCGATGGGTTGCAAGTGATTTGTGGATCCCTCATGATCAGGTCCTGATCAGGCAGGTCCTTTGCTTCTGGCTCTGGACAGCTTCTTCTACAAACCCCAATCTGCTGAGTAAGCACTTCCTTGGCTCTGGATATTATGGTGTGGAAAGTGTTAAGAAGAGCTGAGCTTCTAAAGACACAGTCGCCCTCTGGGACAGCTTCCCAACCTCCTCCTATCTAGGATCTCCACCCAGCTTAGGATCTGTGTGCTCTACCCAGAAGGCTGACAGGCACTGTTTTTCTGTCTCTGGCAAACCCCAGGGCTTGTTGAAAAGATAGTGGACCCAGTAAAGAAACAGACCCCTATTGCTAGGCTTGATTCCCCCACCCTCCCTACAAAACATTTAACAAGTCGTTTTAACCTCTCTGAGACTCAGAGAATTATCTGTAAAATTGGGATAACAATTATCAACTTCACAGATTATTATGTAATTTAAATAAGAGCATAGGTGAAATAATATTACCCTTCTGCTCCATAGAGCATATTTTTATTTCTGTGGAACAAGAGCAAAATAACTGTCTATGAAACTCCACAAACACATGCAGTAGCTATTTCCTCCCCGTCTCCTCCTCCCACAGCGTGTGGTGCAAGGGAAGCACTGTATTATTTTGCAGCAGAAACAAGGCAAGACAGAATTTAATTATACAGGGCTGTGACAGAGCCACAACATTGGATGAGCTCACCAGTTGTTACAGAAAATGACGAAGGGCTTCTTAAAAGGTGAAAACTATTTTTAAATACCTGGGTTTTTTTAAAATAGTGTTTTCCCCTCTTCTCAACTTCAGGTAGATTGGTCCAAGTCTAATTTAGATCGGGATCCACTATGCCTTGCATTGCTGATCCTTCTTCCGGTTCTGTATTCTGAAAGTTTATATGTACTTCCTAGCACACAGCTGAAAAATAATAGAAACATATTACTTGGTTCCTGACATACCCACTCAGAAAGTTTCTACCTGGTGAGGATTAGGAGGAAGGTGTACTCTGATACACTGTTAGCATGAGTGTAAACAGCCATTAGGGAAAAGAGTGTGGCAGTTTATCAAAAAAAACAGATGAACGGATAAAGAAAATGTGATATATATCCACAATGGAGTATTAGCCATAAAAAGGAAAATAATCAGGTGATTTGCAGGAAAATGGATGGAATAGGAGATCATCATGTTTAGCAAAATAAACAGTCTCAGAACATGTTCTGTCTCATATGTGGAATCTAAAAACAAAAAGGGAGAGAGCTTTTGTGATGACATGAAAGTAGAAGAGGGACTGTTGAGAAGAGAAAGGTGATAAAGAGAAAGAGGAGGAAATGGAAAATGGGTGGTGGAGTGAAAAATTACCCAAGTATATTTTATCTACCAAACTAAAGCTCATTAGTCTGTGTAACTAATATGCACAAGTAAAAAACTGTTAACAGAACTACCATGAGATCCACCAAGCCCACATCTGGATATATATCTAAAGGAAATAAAATCAGCATGTCAAAAAGATATTTGCACTTATATGTTTAATCATAGCACTATTCATAACAGCCAAGATATGAAATCAACTAGGGTGTGCCTCAATGAAAAATGGATAAAGAAGAGGTGGTATATATACACAAGGGAATCCTCGCTGGACACAGAACGAATTTCTGCCTTTTTAGTAGCAACGTGAAATGGAGCTGGCAGACATTATGCTAAATGACTAAGTCAGCCACAGAAAGATAAATAACGTGGTTGGTTTTTGCATTTCCTTTTTTTTTTATTTGCTAGTATGTGTTTGCAGTACGTGCATTTTACAATCATTTGGGGGAGTTGATATATGTATATAATATAGTCTGTTTTTTTTAATCCCTTTCCCTGCCTTCTCCCTGCTGCCTACTCTAATTCCCTTTTCCCCCTCTTCATTCTTGTTATTAATGTTATTAATCTTAGTCTTAGTTCATGTTTGTGTCATATAATCTCCTGTTTAGGTGCGGAAGATAAAGTTGATCTTGCAAAACTGAAGAGTGAATAGTGGCTACCAGAGTCTGGGAAGAGTTCAGAGAAAGAGAATGGAGAGAGGATGGTCCATGGGAACAGGGCTGCAACTGGACATAAAGAATAATTTGGTTCTATGGCACAACAGATTAACCAGAGTTGACAATTAATTAAATATTGCAAAGCAGCTAATAGGCACAAAAAATGCAACAAAAAGAGGTATGTCTAAGACAATAAATATGCTAACAACCTGGTCTGATCATTACATACTATACTTATTGCAATACTACTGCATCACCCATAAATATGCACAACCACTGTGTATTTATTAAAATAATTAATAATAACAAATAACTATCTCTCCATGGCTACATTCTTTCTTTGAAGAACTCAAGAAAATACTGCACCAATGAAAGGCACAGTAAGTATGTCTTGGCTACCAGTGTTGCCATTAGAAGTCACAGGGCAGTGAGAGCAGGGAAGACTTTCAGTTGGGTTTGGGGCAAGAGCACCTACAGTGCAGAGCAGTTTCTTTCTCCAGCCTGAGAGACTACTGATTACTGAACTCTTGAACAAAACTACTGGCAGAACTGAGTGCTTTCCAGGGGCCTGTGTTCCTCAGGCAATCTGAGAGCATTTTCTTTTTTTCCAGGTTTTGACTTCAGTTCATCTTTACCCCTTCAGCTAATCTGTCTAGGGTAGAGCTGGGTCAAGGAGTCTTCCACATTCTCTGCCTTTTTCACAAAAGCTCTTCTTCTCATGTATGGGAGTGAGTTTCCCTCAGGTGTAAACCATCCTAGGGTTCCAAACAGAGAAGCAATTCACCACCTCAGCAGTGAGTTCAGGAAGTATATCACTCAAATGACTAGATCATGAATTCTTTTGCCAATCAAGTGGTTTCCAGTTTGTTTGCTACCAAATGGAAGGAAGATAGAGACAGTCTTCCATTCATCAAGTAAAATTTGATGACAGGTAATCTTGTTATTTCTGGCATATAACTCAGGAATTTATTTTAAACCAAATAACAGTGACAAAAGAATATTAATTCCAGTCCTATCTACTAATCTATTTGAACACAGTTTCTAGGCACTAACAATTATAAAAATAAGCAATTTGGAAGGAATTGATGCTGAAATACAGCTCAATGTAGCAAAGATAGTTCCAGGAATGTGTAAGAGTAGTTTTTAAAATGAAAATTTTTAAATTATTATACTTAGAAATTTAGTTAAGCATTCTTTCTTAAAATTCTTTATGTTTTAAATTTTTAAATTTTCACTTACATACATATTTTTGCAGGAGATAAATAGGATCACCAATGGGCCATTTTCAAGTCTAACTAAATATTACTCAATAACAGGAAGAAATAACATGAACAGTCATGAAATTTTCTTTTCAAATGTAACTTTGAGGAAATGAAAATGTTATTCAGACACAGCATAAAATAAGAGCAGCCCCTGGGAAATATGAACCACTTCTGGGAGAGAAGAAAAAGATCATTCTGGATAAGAGAAGGTGCATGGCACCTCTTAATGCTTGGCCACAAATGAAAGGGGAGGAACAGAACCAAAGTGGAGGTGTTACATCAGCGGTGGCCCTCAGCTTATGTGCTCCTCCCCATTCATGCTTTGGGACCCAAACCCCTGCAGACAAAGCCGGCTCTCCCAGGAGTCACCAGGGGTCAGAATCTCCTTTTGACCTTTCAGCCTTCAGGGACAAGTATGCAGTTCCTTCACTGACTTTTTAGGGGACAGAAGCATAGGTCCTAAATGAAACTGCACCTCTGAAACAGGGCAAGGGTGTGTCTCAGAATTAGGAACTTCTTCCAGAAAGTAGGTGTTAGAACACAAACTGGTAGCAGATCCATCCCAAGGCTGGGAAAGAAGCGGGAAGGAATATACACGAGACTGAGCCTCGTGAAGTCAGGGAGGGGCCTTCTGTTACCAAAATAGGCCACCAAAAGCAGAAGCCAGACCAGCTGGAGGAAAACTTAGTCAGCTGTATTACTGAGGCCTGGCCTATTCGCCTTCATCTGGGTAAAGGAAAGCAGAAATTTTACAGACTGAGGGCTTAAATCATGTGCAAGGTCACAAGTACATTATGTGACAAGTTTGGGTTCTTTTTACAATGCACACAAGCGTATTCATTCCTTGCATGACTTCTGAAGGATTTTTGTTTTACTATGGCTACCTTTCCTACTAAAGAACTTTGCTTTAATAATTCAGTAATCATAGCATTAGAAAATTCAGAAATAATGATACTGATCTAGCTGTGACCTAACTGTAGCAGATACCTCTTGGGATACCTGATTAGGCCCTGATTTTTAGAACAACTTCCCTGACGCACTTTCAAAAGTAGTGCCATATACCTTGGCCACATCATTTCTATTCCAGCTGTGGTCCACAGGCTGGAGCAATGGCATCCTTCGAGGGTTCATGAGAAACACAGACCCAGAAATTCTGCGTTTACAACATCTACACACCTGATCTCAGCCAAAAGGCTGAGAAGTGATTTATAACAGCTCTACAGACTCAGAAGTTTAACCACAGGTTCAAGTGAAGTACATAAATATTAAAGTTTGAGAAACATTGGACAACACAACACTACCACTCACAAGGCAGCTCATTGAATGAATTATAATACAAGTCATGCCAACCACAACCTTCTTTGAGAATTTTAACTGAGAAACAACTGCACCAAGGGAAACACTCATGGCACAGCTGTGCAGAGAAAATGAAAGACTCCTGCATGGTCCTTGGCTCCCATCCTTCCTGGTATATCTTACAAAATATAGTCTGCCATTCACTGGTTCCCCCATCTACTGGTTCCCCCATCCACTGGTTCAACAAACTGCTTGAAAATATTTGGAAAAAATTTGACCTGTACTGAACAATTTTCTTATCATTATTCCCTAAAAAATACAGTATAATGACTATTTACTCATAATATGTGTTGTATTAGGTATCATAAATAATACAGAAATTATTTAAAGTATATGAGGAGCTGTGTATAGGTTACACACAAATGTGATACCAATAGCATTCCTGTACACAAACAAAAAAACTCGCTGAGAAAGAAATTATGGAAATATCATTTTTCACAATAGCATCTAGAAAAATGAGGTACTTGGGAATCAGCCTAACCAAGAAATACAAAAGAGCTATATGCTGAAAATTATACTACTCTAAAAAAGGAGATTGAAGAAGATATTAGAAAATAGAAGGACATTCCTTGCTCTTGGCTAGGAAGATCCAACATTGTGAAAATGGCCAGACTCCCAAAACTGTTATACAGGTTTAATGCAATCCCAATCATAATACTATTAACATATTTTGCAGATCTGGAAAAAACACTCCTAAAATTCATTTGGAAACAGAATAAACCTAGTATAGCAAAGGTGATTTGGGGCAACAAAGGCAAGGCAGGAGGCTTCTCAATTCCTGACTTGAAATTATACTACAAAGCTACAGTGATAAAATCAGCATGGTACTGGCAAAGAAATAGACCTGAAGAACAATGGAACAGAAGAAGATGCAAACACTACTACAAAGACACTCAACCACCTGATATTTGACAAAGGTGCTAAACATGTTCACTGGAAAAAGGATAGCCTCTATAATAAATGGTGTTGGAAAAATCAGCTTTCCACATGCCTAATGCTGAAAGTAGACCCATGTCTATCAGCATGCACTAAACTAAAGTCAAAATGGATCAATGACCTAAATATTAAAACAGAAACACTAAATCTACTGGAAGAAAAGGTAGGTATAAATCTTGGAGACATAGGGGTAGACAGAGAATTCATGAACAAAACGCAAACTGCATGGGAAGTACTTGAAAGAATCAACAACTGGGATCTCATTAAAAAGTTTTTCACTTCAAAAGAAATCACCAACAAAGTGAAAAGAAAACCCACAGAATGGGAAAGAATATTAGCTGGCAATCCCTCAGACAAAGGACTTATATCCAAAACATATTAAGAACTGAAAAACATCAAGCCCTCAAATTCAAATACCCTCTCCAAAAATGGGCATCTGAGATGAACACCGAGTTCTCAGATGAAGATATACAAATGGCAAATAAATATATGAAGAAATGTTCACCATCACTGGTCATTCAAGAGATGCAAATTAAAACAACCCTGAGATATCATCTCACTACAGAAAGAATGGCTTCCATCAAGAAATCAACTGATAACAAATGTTGGCAAAGCTGCAGGGGAAAAAGGAACACTTCTCCACTGTTGGTGGGAGTGTAGACTGGTGCATCCACTGTGGAAATCTATATGGAGATTCCTCAACAAACTAGGATTAGAAGTTCCATTCAACCCAGCTATTCCCCTCCTGAGTATTTTCCCAGAAATTCTGAAAAGGTCATGTCACAATGATATATGTGCACCCATGTTTATAGCAGCACAATTTGTAAAAACTAAATCTTGAAAACACCCAAAATGTCCATCACCCACAAAGTGGATGAAGAAGATGTGGTACTTTTATACAATGGAATATTACTCAGCTATAAAAATGATCTTGAAGCTTTTATAGGTAAATGGAGGCAACTTTGAGACTACCCTCATAAGTGAAATAAATCAGACTCATATTTGTAAATATCACATGCTCTCTCTAGTATAAAAATAATAACTGAAAGAGTAATAAGATCCAAAAGTATAATAGATATTATAATAATAAAAGGGAAGGGAAGTGCTCTAAAGGATATAACTGTATGTTTAAGTGTGTAAGATAGATAAGCACACTACTGCTTTTGTTAGTTTATCAAACAGAATAGTTTGCAATGTCATTGTTTGATTGTCCACTTTTTATGCTTTGATTTTGTAACTTGAACTACTTCTTCTAAGATAATAATATGTAATTTATCAAGTAGTGATTTCTTAGAGTTTTTTAATTCTGTTATTTCTACCCTTTTTTCTGTTTTGCTTTTTTTTTTCTCTGAAAAAAAAAATCAGGATTAGAAAGAAACCAGGCTCAGTTGGTCCCTCTCTAAGACAGCATCCAATTAAGCAGTGTCTGCAGGGGACACTGCAGTTTCCTGGACTGGAGTCACTCACTCACTGTTCTAGTGCACAGCACTCACTGCTCTATTCTACTGGTGAGTTTCTTCCTGGAATTTCTCTCTGGAATTGACCACTTTCACCGTGTAGATTAAATCCTGCCCTCTTGTGCCACAAACCAGGAGTCAGGGAAAATGCACAGATTAACCTTTCCTTTTTCTGCATTGAGGCCTATCCATTTTCTCCATGGGTTCTAATTTTCCCTTCAGATACCTCTTGGGTCCCAGGGATCCACCTCCCTCCTCCTCTTCATAAAGTCACTGCCTTCTATTCTGACTCTTGGAGAGGCCCACTTGTTGCTGTTCACCCCTCCATCTTTCCAGAAGTCTCTATTTACATGTTCTATAAAAATGTCAGAATACTCTCCATTCTATCCTACCCCTCCTTTCATTTCCACACAGACTCTCTTTTCTCTCTTTTTGCCCACCTTTGACCAACATTGTATTATCAAATTTGGGGGATTTTGGTAACATGATAGTAGTTTTATTTATCATTCTTTTTTAATTAAAAGTTTGTCATATTTAAGAATTTTACTTTCTAGACTATTCATGTCCTTCGCCTGTTTTTCCCCTGGGTGCCTGGTCTTTTCTTGTTTTTTACTTATAGTAATTCTTTGCAGCAGAGTTTCTCCAACAGCGTATCAGAAACCAGTCTCACAGGGCTGCTGTGCGTGCTGACCTGTGGATCCCAGAGTGACCAGTGAAACCGGTACAGTTTGAAGAGCCCGTTCACTACATGGGCCACAATGTGGAAAGATCCAGTCCAGGATCTATTAGGCATGAAGTCTGCTTTTGGGCAGCATTGCCATATGTTATCATCTAGAGGAAGTGTTCACCAATTCCCATCTTTAGTTAAAGGTTTTTAATAAGATTAGGTATGGAACACTTTAAATGTCTTGTTAGCGTGCATATCATGTTTTTAACTTTTATTGTATATAATAATATATCATAAGATATTCTTATGTTGAATTATTCTTTTATGTTAAAGTTAAAAATTCATTCTACTAAAAGATTTATAACTAATAAGAACTTTCCCTTAATTCACTGCTTTTCAACTCCTGCTTCTACCTGCTTATTTACTAATTATTGGTGTTACTGACTGACTTCCTGCAGTCATAGATGGTCACTCTGCAGTGTAGGTTATTAGCATCAATTCCCCTGCAGCAATTCTCACAGCAACATTTTATTACAAAGACGTATTACATCATTAATTACCCAGTCAATATTTACCTTGTTATTATTAAGCAAATATAGTTCACTGCAAAGCCAGTAGTAGGTGTTTGTTATAAAATGTAACTAATATTTGCTTATTTTTCTTGCATAATCTCCCCATAAAACTGTCTTTTGCATTTTCTGTCGTACCTGGTGTACACCTGTTGACCATATGTGACAAATGCAGTGTGTACCAGACAGTCATCAATTCTGTGTCCCACTGAGCTTTCAAGGTGAATGTTCATTTCCTTAGGTCTCCATACAGCCAGCATCCAGAGAAGTTCACTTGTAAGTTATTCCTTATTAAGTATTTTATTCCATGGGTCCTTTGTCTTCTTCATTTTTGGTTTGCTTTCCCCTGTTAGTGGAATGAATTCTTAGAATTTACTTTGGTCAGTAGACTGTGGGATTCCCATATATCTGAAAATGCTGGTATTCTTTGCTCCAATTTAAATAGCAGTTTGTCTTCACAATTAAGTTCTATATAAATTTCCCTCACAATTTATCATCTACTTTTTAGGGTTATATGAACCACTTTAATTCTTGATCCTTTTTTTTAATGTGACCTGTTTTTCCCTATCTAAATTTTGAGGATTTTTCCTTAATCCCTGTTGTTCTGATATTTCATAAAGATAGACATACTATGGATTATTGCTTTAATCGGTTCATCAAAATTTTTTTCATAGTTCTACATACTTTTGATCTTTTATTATCTGAACTATTGCAGCCTTCAGTTCTAGTAAATTTTCTTGCACAATTTCTTTTTCTCTGGATCTCCTTCAAGAAATATTTTTTCTCTCAAATGGACCAATTAATGTTCACATCATTTCTCTCCCACTTTCCATTTCTATGTCATGTTATTTTTAAACTTTAGATCACCTCAAGTGCATTTCCCAGTTTACCTCTTACACTTATTTTGCTATGATCTTATTAATTTCTTACTGTAATCTAATTTTTCTCTGAGAATTATGTTCTTATTAGAGGGATGCAATGTCATTTCTCACCTCTTTAGAAACATTAATTCTATAGCATGTTAAAGTTTTCTTCTCTGTCCTACGTAATGCCTTTCCTCTTCACTCCAAATATCTGATATCCCTGCCTTCCCATGTTTTAGCCCAAAGTAGTAAGAAGTTGACTACAAGCTCTAAGCGCCTGAACAAGATTTGTGAAGCAGTGGCTGTCACCTTTGGGCATCTCCTGGTTTTCCTGTGTGGAGGATTTGCTGTGAAGAAGCATCCGCCAATCTCATAGGTGCATAGGTGCTGGCAAAACTTGTGTGAGCAGAAAAGGAAAGAGCAAGGCAATGCAGATTTTTACCCAGCACCCTTTTTTAATGCCTAAATCCTGCTTCCCCATTGTGCCTGAAATGCCCAACACCAGAGCTACTTCTGCTTAATCTTTCTCACATAGCAACCCTGCAGCCCTCTGAGCACAGCAGGGGCGGCCACTCAGGAAAACCATCTGTCCTGGGTGAAGACTATAGTCTTTTGTTTGCCACACCCAGCTTCGCTTCAGCTTTCTGCAGTATGTGATGTTTTCTAGTTCAAGTTTTTCAAGAAGTTTAAATGAAAAAACTACCTCATTTTCCTTCAATATTTCTGTCTCAGCCTATATGAAAATGTGGTTTCCTCCTCGGTGGAAGTCAGTTCTTATCTCTTGTGTTCTGTCTTCCAGCAATTTGTTTCAGTGCCTTACACATTGCTGGCTCCTCTCTTGTCTTCCGAGTACTGCTGGACACAGACCTTTTATATTACGATAGTATCACTTTAGAGTGCTCTTCAGTGGGGAGGTGGGGATAGAGAATGACACACACGGATATTTGCTATCTTTTTGCAAAACTTTCTCTTTTACCTTCTACTTAGGTCCAGTTTTTAAATTATGCTCATAATTTAAAACTTTTCATCTTTTCTCTGAGCCCTTAGAATATTAATACTTTGCACCTTTTCTCTGATCCCTTAGAACATTAATACCACATAATACCATTGTTGGTAGAATAGGTCCAAAAATTACCAGAGCCTTGTGTTGTTTTTAAGAGCTAGATTTTTTTCATGGTCTTTTCCATTTCTCTATGGTCATTGGTTTATTGAAGCTTCCTACTTCTCCTCAAGCCTTCTCAAAATTTGATAGTTAGATCTTCTGGATCTACAGATGTTGGATTTATCTGATTCTTTAATCTGTTCGTTCTATAGCATAAGATTCAAGGACATTAACAACATTCTCCACAACAGCCAAAATGTGGAAGAAGCTCAAATGTGCACTGGGAAATAAATGATAAAATGTAGTATATCCATAAAATAGAATATTATTCAACCTTAAAAAGAAATTCTGTTACCTGATGTATCACGGATCAACTTGAGGACATTATACTAAGTAGATGTTATGGATTGAAAACTGGTGGTCAACTTAATGCCAGCTGGATTACATCAGCATGGCACTGGGCATAGATGTTTCACCTGAGGAAAGTTGCCAGTATAAATGGAGACGTGGAGAAGGAGAAGTTATTCGCGTTAGTTGCATTAAGATATTGAGGTGCTGTGGGTTCTCATACGAGTTGCTGTTTGAACCTTGGTTCTCCTGGAGAAGCTCTGGTCTTCACATCAAGCATTGCTTACTGGCTCCGGAGGGGAAGACGTGGGCTGCTTGGTCTCCAGGATGAACTCGTCAGGCTGGCTTCCTGCATGTTCTCAACTGTGCTTGTCGGAGGAGGAGCTCACAGCCTCTGTGTCACTGAGGATGGCTGTGGTGCTTTTCAGGACAGCTCTGGAGCTGTTGTGAGTGTGACTTCTCAGCTCCAGAGTAGAACCCTCAACCTAGCAGCACAGCTCCTTCACCCCGCTGGCATAGACTTCCTAGTTTCCACCGCTGACCTTTGGGCCTTCCCAACATGGATCCATTAAAGAGACTAGTGTGAGTCCTTCTCGTGGGCTCTAGACCTCCAGTTGGACTCGTGGGAGGCATTGTTGTGAGCACTGGGTCTTCATTTGGTCTCATGTGGAGCATTGCTATGGGATTCAGGACCTTGGCTGAATATTCTGTCTTTAGCATTGTATATAGATTTCCTGCATTTTCTTGGGTGACCATCATAAAAATAATATTATAAACTCCATGTCCTGATTCTTATTGTTCTCTGCATAACCCATGACTACAACAGTAGAACAAATAAGCCTGTCACAAAAGGACAAGCACCATATTATTCTACTTGTATAAGGACTTAAGGTACTTAAATTCATACAGTTTTCCAGGGCTGGCGAGTAGGAAAGATTACATATGTTTTGCTAAAATCAAATCTGTAACAAAACACATGTAAGATTTTCTATCATGGCCAGGCATGATGGCACACATCTGTAATCCCAGCATTTGGGAGGCTGAAGCAAAAGGATCTTCATGAATTTGAGGACAGTCTAGGCTGTATAGTGAGTTCCAGACCAACCTGGATCACATACAAGACCCTATCTCAAAAGAAAATCGTTTTCTGTCCTTATCTTTGCATCTTTAATTATGCAGTTCAACCGCAGAAACTATAATCCTATTGTACAGTCATCACTATCATTCAACAACAGAACCTTTTCATCCTGCAAAATCAAAACTCAGTGCCCAATAAACTGTTCCCCAGTTTTTCCTTCTCAAAGGAGCTCAAACTAATGATCCTTCTGCCTGATCCTCCTGAGTAGCTGGGATTACAAACACATGCTACCAGCTACTCAGGAGGCTGAAGCAGAAGGATCACCTAAGAGAAAGAAAGGAAGAAAGAAAGAAAGAAAGAAAGAAAGAAAGAAAGAAAGAAAGAATAACAATTTTTTGTTGTGATTATTTGACTATTTCTCACAATTAGTTATTTAGTCCTTGTATGAAAACTGTATTTTAAATTTATAAAATATCTACTTGGTACTTTTTTTAAAGCTAGCTCTTTTCATTTTGTAGTAACCAATCATAAGCTGTTAATGATCTTTATTTTAAGAAATGTTTCCATTTTCACTGTTTGCTCAGAGAATGATCCTCCTCCTCATCTTTTCACAATGTTTGTTTTTCTGGAATGTCTGAAGGATCTTGTACTTTCCTTTGCGGTGGGGATTCCCTCCTGGCACAGTGGAGGTTGAATCTTATTTGTGCCTTGCTCTGGCTGATAGTGGGAGTGTCTTCTGGGTGTAGAATGTCACTCTGGTTAACTTTAGTGGCCTCTGGAGCACTTCTCTCCTGTGTCACAAGCCTTCACTCTCATTACCCTACTCTGTTATTGCTTCTTGCTACTTAGCAGAAGTGTTGGGTCTATTTCTTTTCCTACAGTTGTTCTTCATAATAACTTTTTTTAAAAGCCTGAGTAGGAAAATATTTCTTCTTAGATCAACATTGAGCTGGTATATTGCATGCTTTTGAACAGTGCTGAAAAGTTCTCCACACTTGAGTGGGACCCAGTGAGTCATTCACAGCCACATGTGCCCAAATAGACAAGAGGGACCTTTATGACCAGGCAAAGGTGCTTGTCTCTACCAGCTGCTAGGTAAATCAAGCCTGCCATTTTTTGCATACCATGCCTCACAAGCACTTCCCCATGAGTGCGGAGAGGTTGCTGTGTTCTGCTACTCTGAGAGGAAACACTGGCAGTTTTGATACCAATGCTATAAAGAATCAATGCACAGCAATGGGTAGAGAGGGAAATAAGGCATCCTTTTGTTCAGCAGCAATTAGTGCATTCCAGTAAAGCCAGTTCTGGGCAGGGAGCAGAGGGAGTAGCCACAAAACGGCCTTTGTCCGAACTCCCATAAAAAAATTCCAGCCAGTGGGAGTGAACATAGACATAGTGCAGAGAGTCGATTGTAGATGTCCGGGATCTTGGCTTTAACGGTGAAATTATCTCAGGAATTTAAGGACTGCAGTCTATTGAAGGAGGAGGGAAACAAATACTTCCCTGAGGAAAGGTACTACTTTCAAAAGGAGTTGATTTTATAGTTGAGGCCTTATTACTTACTAAAAACCTGATTTCTAAAGAACTGAGTAAGTTTCTTGTTTAAATAGCATACAGGTATAGCCAAAGGAAGACAGTTTTCCCTCTTGATCTTGCTGCTGTGTCTATCCCAAGATTCCTTATGCACGCACAGAAATGTGTTGGCCACTTAACCTTAAAACTGGTTTACAGCTTTGGAATTATACAGCTAAAACTTGTTCACTAGGCAGGTATAATTATCATTTTAGAACTTCAAAAAGTGATGATCTAAGAATTTAAATTATTGGATGAAGGTTACATGATAGTATTGATCTTCTTCTAATCACTCTACCTGCATTACCTGGACATCAGAGCTATCATCCATGTTGCCTGGAAATAATGGCACAGTGGTGAGACTGTCCAAGGCCTAATCTTGTCTCATTCACCTGTAAGATGACCACATCTCTGTGTTGTACTTTCCTCGGCTTTACAATGGACATCATGACAATGTTTTCATAGAACCCAGGGAGCATGAGTGGAAGTTGTGGCATTATCAAAACAAAGAGTACCAGCCACTTAGTAGACAATACTTGGACCTGTTTTGATTTTTGTCAAGAATCACAAAGGAAGAGTCTGTCCAAGATCAGCAGCATATGCTTTGACATTTTCAGCTGGGAAGTATTTGAATTGGTACAATTGGTACACTGGTACATTTGAATTGGTACATTTGGTTAATTGTATACATTAAGCAGGTAGCAGTGAGATGAATGGAGTGACTTTTTGATTACTTGGACATGAAGGGGGTTTCGATATCTTAAGTAAAAATCACCAGTGAGCAGACTAGAGAAATTAAGCAGGGGATACTCTAATCTTCCTTTTCTTTTCTTTTCATTTCTTTTCCTCCAAGGAGATAGGATTTGCTCTGTAAGTTTATCTAAAAGAGAGTGTGGTAACAATTACTTTAAATCAAAGTCATGGGACCTAGACCAAAGGCTACCTTATTTGTTAAGCAGATACCTTAATTTCCTTATCTGTTAAGATAAGGAAAATAGCAGAATTTCCAACTAGGTCTTCTCATAGCCATTCTGGAACTTTCTTTCCTTGTAAAAACTAGTCATTATTTATCTCAAATCCAGGCTCCATCTAACTATCACAAAAATGATGATAAATGGTACTATAATTCTAGGTTGAACTGAAAAAACTATAAAACATCAGACCTCAAAAAGTAGGAGCAAACCTTTGCAAAATAATACAATAAAGTATAGCTAGACGTACTTGGGTCCTTCTTAGGCAGTGAGTTCTCTTTTTGGCCTACTATAGAATGCTTTCTTTTAGTTTCACCTCTAATGATTTATGTCCACTGAACTTCGATATATTGTCTAATTTTTATGAAGTTTGAATGTGTTACAAGTGGAAGAGTGGGAGGAGGGTGTGAGTTTAACGCCTGCTCTAGAAATTTTCTTTCTGGTCTGCCCCAACCCATCTGAAATAATTCAGAAAGGAGCCAGTACAGAAGGCCAGATACCTTGCAACTGTTGAGGAGACAGACACCTCCTGCTGTGGGCCAGGTCTCAAGACAAAAAAATCAAACAAATGCATCCATATCCTAAGGACTGATATTCTAAATAGCTCCCTATCACCCTGAGGAAGCCAGGAGTCACCATCCCTACCCCCCAGGGAAGAGTCACAGCTCTCTAAGAATGCCCACTTTCTACATGACTCGCTTCCCCATTTGTCCCCAATTTAATCAGTTTTACCTGAACTATGAATCTTATTGGCTAACCATAGTTCTGTCCCACCTTATGCCCACTAGCCTTGTGAGTTCCCAGTTTTCCCCACCTTGAACCCATCTCGTCCCATGATTTTACTAATAAAAGTCCCTGGAAAAGACAAGAGTCCTTGGCAGCCCTCTTGGGACCCCTTCTGTCTCTCTCTCTCAGACAGAAGCTTTCTTTTTTTCAATAAATATATTCTGCTCTTAACCTCCGTTGTTCCTAAAATTCATTCTTTGATTTTAGAGAATACGAATTCGTACCAGACATAGTAAGTTGGGAATTTCATTCCCCTATATCATACCATCCTTGTATGATTCTCCATTCTTCCACTCTATTTTGCAATTTTCTTTGTTCTTAAATTTTCTGTGACCCTAGGGATTACACCTAGGGGATGCCAGGCAAGTGCTTTTCCCTGGGATTCATTCCCAGTCTCTGTAATGAAAACACTTAAATATTGCTGAAGTTTAATTATTTTGACGGCTACCTTGAACACATAAATATGACTCACTCGTTATTTTCTTCACATCTTCATCATCTATCTATTGCCTGATGTATGACTCTCTCTAAAGGGACTTTGTCAGCCTGTTCTGCTTAACATCTGAAGGCTCAACCGACTACAGATCTCAAATACTCAGAAAAATATTGTCCTTCTATTTTCTTGTCATCATTCCCTGAACAATACAGTGTGGCAAATATTTCCTTTACATTGTATTAGGTATAAGTAATCTAGAGATGATTTAAAATATATGGGAAGATACATTCAGGTTATATGAAAGTGTGACATTATTTTATAAAAAGGACTTGATGGACCAATGATGTATAATTAAATGAAAAATAAAAGTTGAGTGTCCCTGGATTTTGGTATCTGGACAGAGTCCTGGACCAATCTTCCGTGAATGTTAAAGAATAAGTGTACATTGTTGATTCATTAACATATTTAAACCAGGACTATTAGTCAAACCTGTACAAAGCACAGCTAACACAAGTGTTTTCTTTGCAAGGTACATCACAGCGCTCTTAAAAACTCTATCCAGCATTTCAGCACTTCACTTAGAGGCTCACTCTAAAGTACAAAATCATCAACCAGAAAAGTAAAACACGTGGTACTGAATATGCTTCAAAAGTGATTTACAGTGTTGGGGGCCAAAGTATGAAGGTAGAACATCACTTCATTCTAATGTCAATGATTTTTTTTTTTTTTTTTGCCACTCTGAAACACCAAAAGAGAATTGGAGGCTTCGCACATAAAATATTAATGACTTGATAAACTCACAAATAAAGAATCCACAAATAAACAAGATCAACTGCAACTGTAAAGCTGTTGTGTACAAGAAGACAGAACAACATACGAGTTAAGAAACTTTCAGAGTTAAGCCACCTATATTCATTCAAACGCTGCTCTGCCATATGCAAAATGGGAAAATTCTCCATTATATACTGGCATTATTATCTGCAAAATTGGACCAATAAAAGTGACTAGTTGTTGGGGACCACAGATTACAACTTGAGTCTAGAGGACATCTGAGGCTGTCCTTTTCCTGCCCTTGTAAGCTGGTCTACAACACACAAACTTTCTACTTTCTCCAGCCACAGCTAAAGCCCTATGGCTAGTGACACTGTAGCTCTCATAAGGCAAGGTAAGACCTGCTGAGGATGACAAGGATCTTTAAAGCAATGCAGTAGCAGTAGTAAAAGTTTCGCTTGGGGAAAACACAGTTTCCTTATTGATCTGTGTCTCACTCTTGAAAGATAACTTTGTCCTTTTAGTAGCCCACCCACAATAATCACCATGACTGTTCCCGGCACTCACTACCCCTACCCATGCACTGGCTAATAAAAATAGCAGCAAGCTGGAGTGTCATTGTCTTTTCCCGTCCTGAGGCATTGACCTCCAGCCCCCCTTGTATGCATCACTAAATTGTCTCTCTCTCATTTCATCCTTGATACATCCCCCATACAGGAAGTTGGAGATCTTGCCCAGGTCCCTGGCAATTAGTGCATAGAGTTGGTGCAAGAATTAAAGAATTAAAATACATAAAGTACTCAGAAGAGTACTTGACATGTAGTAAGTGTTCAATAAGTATTAACGCAGTTTTCTCACCTCCTTTCCCTGCTGACTTTCCTTAAGGGAGGTAGAGAAAGAAGAATGACTCCAAATCTAAAGAATTCAATTCCAGATCCACAACCTAGAAAAGGTAGAAGCAATTCCACCATGTTTCATCTGACAAAGAAAAATTAAATAAAGCAATATAGTGTTCAACAGGATAATAAATATGCATTCCTGTTTGTGAAAGTTTCTGAGATAGCTATACTTTCACTTCTGTAATCATTTATGGAAGTAAATGATTTTGACTTTGATATTTCATTCACTTCATATGAAGCTTAATGTTCTACCACTAGAAAAGTAAAAAACAGAAATGAGGCTGATGTTTATACAACTTGTGGTAATGCCATTTTGGCTCAAAGAAGTATCATTTATTGTGTAGTATGTTTAATCTCTAGATAATTCTTCAATAATACACTTATCTTACAGTGTAAACACTAGCAGAATCACCTTCCAGTGACAGTTCATCTACATCACAATTCCATTTTCCTGGAGAGTAAACTTCTTTATGATGCTTGTGTTTGGACACTGTGTGTGCAATATATAACAATAGACAAGAGGAGAAATGGGAGATAAGAAAAGTTAAAAGCAATCTCATTCATTGTAATTTCAAGGACTAGTTAGTAATAATGATGCTGAATTTTAAGTGTCCTTTCCTCTAAAAAAAATAGGATTCTTTTATAATAAAATTGGATGCATAGAAGTAAAGAATAGAATGATAATTATCACAGATGAGGTAGAAAAGAAATAATGTGTTGATCAAAGGAAGTAAAGTTTCACATGGTTTGAAGGAATAAGTTTTGAGCAGAAAGATGACTGTAGTCAATGACAGTGTATATTTCAAAATAATAATAAAGTATGTTCTTAGAGTGTAACTCATCAGTGAAGCACATGCTTAACATGTATGAACGCCTTTGGGTGCTGTCCAGGTATCTCTAGTCAGAGCCCTCTGACTGGGAGGGAATATATTTGAATATAGTAATTCCTGGTTCTACTATTTGATAGCCATGGGGACTTGAATACTTTGAGCCTTCATTTCCTAATGCACATAATAAAAGTACCAACGGCCTCAAATAACATAGTTACTGTAATTGGAAGAGCACAGGAAAGTGCATGGCAGACAGCAAGTGCTCAGTACAAATACTGGTTTTTATTATTAACATTATTAGCCTTCCAGGGTTCCTTGTGAATGGTGAAGCCGAATTTCTGACCCTACCCAAGGAGGTGGGTAGTTGGAGTACCCAAAGTCCTCTGTTGGGAAACTAGTGCAGGCTTCTCCACAAGAGACAGAATCATGTAAACTTTTATCTGAGTAAAATATCCCATCAGGTCCAGTAATCTCTCCTCATGAAAAAAATCACCAAACTGTACCAAATGATGCAAAAACTCTTTTCCCAAATACCTTGGAAACTATACTACATATGTAATTTGAGTGTTTTTTATTATAGAAATGATCATAGTACTTAAAAGATAATTGAAAATACAAATAAACAATAACAAACAAAACACTAAATGCCAAAATCTGTCCACAGTTGTCCTCTGGCTAGCTGATGCCAACATGCTTGTATGTGTATATCCTTTTTCTGTGATTACCCATAATGTAAACC
This sequence comes from Hydrochoerus hydrochaeris, assembly GCA_004027455.1. NCBI lineage: Eukaryota > Metazoa > Chordata > Mammalia > Rodentia > Hydrochaeridae > Hydrochoerus > Hydrochoerus hydrochaeris. The sequence goes on from PVLA01004619.1 coordinate 160,751, forward strand.
TATCACGAAAATGTGATTATATGGCTGTGTTACTTGTGTGATTTTATCTGATATTGTATCTTTTCCTTGGCGGCTTCATCAGCTTTCTTAACACTTGTCAGATTTTCCTGACCCTGTCAGGTTGACATCATTATAACCACTTTACAAACAGGAAAATTAATGTTTGGAGAGTGCAGGTGAACTTGCCAAAGTCCACAAGCAACAGAGCCAGGCCTCAGCCCAGGTGCCAAAGCCTGTTCTGTAATTCAAATTCCCTGCTTCTGCCATACCACTTGCAGTGGCTGCACTGTGCATCTGTTTCATCCCCTGTAACAGAACCATCAGTTATTCTGCCAATCCCAGTTTTTCCACTAAGATTAAAAAAATGTGGCATGTATTTATTTCTTTATATATTCTTTGGTTATTTTCATAGGAAAAAGTGTTTCTAAAAGTGGCATTGATGAATTAAAAGACTGTGCATTTTAAGGCCAATGATAGATATAGCTATATTGGTCTTCAAAGACATTAATGATAAATGAGGTTGCTCATTTCCCTCTCCTTCATTGTACAACTTTAATTGATAAACACTTATTATGACATATTAACTGACAAATACCTATTAAGCACCTATTTGAGTCAAGGAATTGATCAAGCATAGTACATTTATACATGTTGGGTTATTATTATAATAGAGGAGAATTACATATTTGTTAAGTGTTTATTGTCTAATAATCTAAGAAAAGGGTGGGCCCTAGGTAAGAAGAAATGGATGCCCAGTGAGGTTAGTTGCATACTTAAGGCCATGCGGCGGAAGAAGGAGAAAGTTAGGATCAAAGCCATGTTTGCTAGGCTCCAAAAGCAGTGTTCTGGGTCTTCTACCCCCTAATCAACCAAGTTACAAAGTTCATTTGAGGGATTTTATGCCATTTCTTGTGCCCTCCTCACAAGCCACATATTTTGAGTGGACCATTAAAGGGAAACAAGCGGAAGAGCTGATGGAAGAGAAATTTGAAACAGCCAATTCTTCCAGCGCTCCAAGACTAACTTGAGTGCTGTGACTCTCCTAATTTTGCCTGCCTGTGGAAAGCCAGCATCAGACACAAGCCCCAGGAATGGCTCTATAGTCCATTTTCAAGTGACACTGAAATCAAAAGCATCAGCATCAAATCATTTATTTTAAAAACCTGGAAGCAGAGGATCTGAGGAAAGGCTACCCTGCCCACTGTCTTACTTTCTCATCACTGAGACGCCATACCTGACACTCACCAAGAGAGAAAGAATTGAAAGCTCAGTTTGTAGAGGTTTCAGTCTATAGTCAGCTGGCTCAAGCACAGCGGAACAGCAGAGGAAAAGAGCTCTTGGCATAGTGGAGGGAAGAAGAGAGGAATCAAGGGAGGAGGGAGAGAGAGAATATTCCAGGTCACCCCAGTTACCCACTCCTCCATCTGAGTGTCATCACCCAATATCACATTTAGCTATAAACTCATGGGGGGCGTCTAGCTATAAACCGTAACACCCAGTGTCAGGTGTCAGATGACAATAGCAAAGGGACCAGAACTCAGATTCCTTAACCGACAAACCCGCTCACATCTCATACACTTTTTCCAAACAAGACCACATAATTCTTGATCCTTTCTGCAAGTCTGTGGAGCCCTCTGCCATCCCATGGGCCTCGGGTCAGAAGGAAAGGCACAGCCCCTTCTCAAGCACCTCTCTCTCACCCTTATCTCTCCCTCTCACCCTCCACAGTCTTGCTCATAAAATTATAACCACTATGAAAAAAATCAACAAAGTCCAATAACAAAATATTTGCAAGTCATATGCAAAAACATATGTAATTATGAACTAATAAGCAGGTTGTACAAACATAAATTTTAAAAACTAAATAATCCCACAAGAAAATGAAGCTAAACAAGCATTTTAGAGGAAATAAAACATAAGTAGCCAATCTACTAATAAGCTAAGTCTCACTTATAATTAAATTTAGATTATAATAACAGCACTTATTAAAGACAAATAGCAGAAAAGTAGTAAGAAAATAATGATAGGTCATGTTAAATAAAATTAACAAATGTTCAAGAGATATATATTAATTTCTGGCTTCTTGTGACTTACTTTCTGTATCATTCCAGAAGGAAATATTTCCCATTATTTGCTATACTAATTAAACAATTTAATCTCCCTTGTCTGAACTCCCATAAAATGAATTAAAAGATTTATTTTTCTCCTGGAAGCAACATGAAATCTAGTTACCATTAAAAAAAATGGTTTCCAATTATGGGCAACAAAGACAAGCAGAAGACATCACAATCCCTGACTTGAAATTAACTATGGAGCTAGTGTGATTAAAAAAACAGCATGGTACTGGAAAGGAAGAAAGATAAAAAGAAAGAAAGAAAAAGAGAGAGAAACAGAGAGAAAGAAAGAAAGAAAGAAAGAAAGAAAGAAAGAAAGAAAGAAAGAAAGAAAGAAAGACCAAGCACAGACCAGATGATCAATGGAAAAGATGAGAAGATACAGAAACAACTCAAACCACACTCTGCTACCTTATCTTTGAAAAAGGGACCCAACAGTTTCACCGGAAGAAAGCAAGCCTCCTAAATAAATGGTGCTGGAAAAACTGGCTTTCCACATGCTGAAGACTAAGACTAGATCCATGTCTATTAGTATACACTACACTAACATTGAAATGAATCAAAGATCTAAATATTAAAACAGAAACATGAAACTTTCTGGAAGAGAGAATAGGTAGAACTCTTAAAGGTAATGGGTGAGGCAAAGATTTCATGAACAAAACTCTGATTGTACAAGAAATACTACACAGAATCAACAGCTTGGATCTCATCTGATTAAAAAGCTTTTGGACAGCAAAAGAAACCACCAACAGAATGGAAAGTCAACCTATAGAATGGGAGAAATTTTTGACCATTTGTTCCTCAAAGGATTACTACCTAGAGCATACAAAGAACTGAAAAAAATTAGACCCTCCCCAAATTTAAAGACTCAATCTAACAATGGACATCTAAGATAAATACACACTTCTCAGATGAAGAAGTACAAACAACAAATAAATATTTGAGAAAATGTTTAACGCCACAGGTCATTCGAGAGATACAAAGTAAAACAACACTAGATCCCAAGTCATCCCAGAAAGAATGGCTTTATCAAGAAAATCAACCAATAACAAATGCTGGCGGGAATGTGAGGGAAGAGGAACTCTTTTCCACTGCTGGTGGGAGTGTAGACTGGTGAAGCCACTGTGGAAATCAGTGCGGAGAGCCTTCAAAAAGCTAAGACTGGAGATCCCATTACACCCAGCTATTTCTCTCCCAGTTATCTTCCCAAAAGAATTGAAAGCATCCATAGCAATATATGCACACCCATGTTTATAGCAACACAGTTTGTAAATGTTGGAAACAACCCAAATGCCCATCAGCTGAGGAACAGATTTTTTAAAATGTGGGGGTTTTGTGTGTGTGTTTTTTTTTAGCCACTTGAGACATTTCTAGGTAAATGGATGCACCTTGAAACCATTCTGTTACGTGAAATAAATTGGACAAATATGTAAATATCTTATTGTCTCTCTAGAACCAAAATGTATAATGTATATCGTGAAATAGGAAGATACTGTTCAAAAGTAAAAAAGAAAAAAAAGAGAAGTGAGGAGGGGGAAGGGAAAAGAAAAAATGAGAAAAGAAGGATAAAATGGAAACAAAGCTTCGTAAATTAGGAGGGGAAGAGGGGTCAAAAGGATGGGAAGGGAATGAGAAAAAATAGAAATCAAAATATATCATGTACAGGTACAAAGTCTCTATCATAAATACTATCACTATGCACATCTAAATTATACCAATAAACTTAATAATAATAAAAAAGAAAAGGATGCTTCTTTAAATATATCTTGCCTAGCTACAGATTAAGAGAAAGTAAATACAACACACACACACACACATATATATATATTCAATGAACAATTTCTATCTCGACATATAGCAGACTTACAGCTTCAGAGGAAGATAATCATTTTTAAAAATGGGCAAAATACTTGCATAAACATTTGACCAAAGAAGACATACAGACATAAAAACATATGAAAAGATATTCAGCATCATTAGTCATTAAGAAAAACAGATTAAAACCCTGATGAGCTCTCATGGTTAAGAAAACTGACATATCACGCAGTGGCAGAAATGTAGAATAACTGGAACTTTCAAATATTGCTAGTAATGATGTTACATGGTACAAGCACTTCAGAAAACAGTTGGCAGTTTCTTGAGTTAAATATGTTAAAATGATCGAAAGATTAAAAAAAAACTAGAAACTGGGAGAAAATATTTACAAATTACATATCTGACAAAGGACTAGCATCTGAAATATATAAAATTCTCAAAATGCAAAATTAAGAAAGCCAACAATCCAACTAGAAAATGGACAAATTATATGAACAGGCACTTAGTTGAACGAGGCAGACACATGGTATGTAAGCAGATGGAAAGATTGTTCAGAATCACTAGCCACTGGACAAATGCAAGTTAAAACCACAATAAGGTATCACCACATACTTATCAGAATAGCTCAGATAAAAAACAGCAAGTAAGAATGTGGAGAAACTGGATTACTCACATTGCTGGGGTAAACATAAAATGATGCAGCCCTTGTAAGATACAATTTCTTTTAAAACTAAAATATAGCTACCATGTATTCAGCCAGCAAACCCTTGAACTCTATCCTAGAGAAATGGAAACCTATTTACACAAAAATCTGTACACAAATGTTCATCACAGCTTAATTCATAATAGTCAAAATAAAAAAACAACCCTAGACCTTCCACCGGTTAATTATTGAACTAATTAAGGTAAATTCATACTATGGATTACTGCTCAGCAAACACCCACCTTCAAAGACTTTCTGGGGAATTATATTAAGTGAAAAAAAGTCAATTCCAAAAGGTTAAATAATGTTAAATCGCAATTATATGATAGTCTTGAAGTAACAAAAGAGATTAATGGTTTCTTGGGGCTAAGGTCAGGCTAAATGTGGAGAAGAGAGGTAAGTATAGATATATATGGACAACATCGAGGATTTTTATTGTAATGGAACTATTTTGAACCTTGACAGAGGTGATAGATACACAAACATACGCATGTAATAAAACCACATAGCCCTGGACACACATAAATAAACACAAATGACTACAAAGACAACTGGGGAGCTTTATACCCCACAGTGTATGACACTGATGTTAACATCCTGATGGTAATTTTCAAAATATCAATATCAGAGGAAACTAAGATATTATTTGTTACAACTGTATGGATCAGCAGTTTTCTAAAAATCAAAGGTTTAATTTAAAAACATTTAATAAATAGTTATTATACGACTTAGCCATTGCATGTTTAGGCATTGATTCCAGAGCAATGAAAGCATATGTCTACATTAAAGCTTGTCACAAAACTTGTAACAGCCAAAATAGCAAAACACAACCAACCCAGCGCTTCTTGGTCTTGAAAAGAATGGAAAGCGAGCTGTGGTATATCTATCCAAGGGAAGGCCACTCAGCACTAGGAGAGAATGAACTGTTTCTATACACAACATGAGTAAATGTTAAAATAATTACTCCAGACAAAAAGAATCTGTTGCCATATATGATTCCTTTAGTACAAAATTCTAAATAAAGCAAACAAATATGTAGTGACAAAAAGCAGATCTGTACTCTTTGGAGGCAAGGTTGGGACATGAAAAGAGGGAAATAGAAATAACAAAACAGGGGCACAGCTCCTGCCTGGCAAGTGGGAGGTCGTGAGTTCAATTCCCATTACCCCCTCAAAAAAAAGAAAGAAAAGAAAAAAATAGAATGGGACAAGGAAATTTGGGGGTGCAATGGATGTGTTCATTATCTTATTGTGGTGATATTTCATAAATACATGCATTTGTATATGTAAAAAAATTACTGAATTATTTATCGTATGTTATTTATACCTCCATTAAGCTATTAAAAGCCAACAATATCAACAACATATCTTGCCTTGAATTTCTGGACTCACTTATCTACCTCACATTAACTTTATTCTTTCAATAATCTCCCACTGCTCTTCACAGCTTTTTCACTCGTCAAACAGTCATTGAATGACTATTCACAGCTTTTTCACTCGTTGAAGTCACTGCACGATTTTCCCTGTTTCTCTATCTTCCCATCAGATTCTCTGGGAAGCATGAATAAAAACAACAGGAAATAAGAATAATAAAGTCATCCCAACAAACAAGTCATAGAGGGCAGAAGCTCCTGTCATTAGTCACGCAGGATGAAGTACAAATTGACAGCCCCTGGCGGATCTGTGTCAGGACTTGGTCCAGTGCCTGAAGCAGCCTGACCCGTGTTCTTCCACTGCACCTCAGGAATCAGGGAGAATATTTTTCTCTCCAGTTTCACCTCACTTGGCCTCAGCCCAGAGATCACGGAATGGTTAAAAGCCTTCAATCTAAAATGAAATGATTCTCAAGGGAAGAAAGTTGATTATCCGATTGGTAAGAGTTCAAGCAAGCCATTGGATCAAATTTGGCAAAGGGTGGGATCAACACATGAAATGTGGCGAATGCAGGCTCTCAGAGTTCCCAGTCCTCTGCCTCTGGATCTGGGTAAGCCAGGTCTTGTCTGCTCTGGAGCAATCATCCTATCTCTGAGGAATAAATTCAAGGAGGGCTCACGGTGAAACCACCTTCACCCATTCAGTCTTATCAGAAAATTCTGCCTCAGGAGTCAGGAGGATCTGAAATGTTCTTCGTGTTGCTCTCTCTCTCAGAGGCAGTATGGATTCTACGTAAGAATTCAAACAGGAATCCAGTTTGCAAATCTCTAACAGCTATCTCTCTGCCCTGCCGCAGCCCACTTCTGCTAACAGGCAAGGCTGGCCCTCTACAGCTCAGGACCTCCTGCCCTTCCAGGCAAAGGGTATAGAATCTTGAGTGGTATTAAGTATATGATCCAAAGGGATTCTCCAGAGTTCTCAAGTGGACTGAGGATGGCAAAAAGTACTAGTTTTACTATACTAACCTTTCCCTCACCAGAAAGAGAACTTTTTTTTGAGGCAGTATCTCACTATGTAGTATAGGCTGACCTTGAACTTGCTTATGTAACCCAGGCTGGCTTGGAATTCACAGTGATTCTTCCTGCCTCAGACTCCCAAGTGCTATGATTACAGATGTGTGCCACCAACCCCCCGCTGGAAATAGAACGATTTTTGCAATTAGATATGGCCAGGAAACTAAATTCTGACCAGAAAGATGTGAGCAAGAATGCTGTGCAGGGCTTCCCAAAGTAGTATTTCCGGAAGAGCTGCCTTTGATGCAAAGAAGCATCTCTTCCTTTCTGTTGCCTGGATGTGGATGTCTTAGTTAAAGCTTCTTAGGACGAACAACAAGGAAACCATCTGATGAAAGTGATAGAGCACAAGATAAAAGCCTGGCACCCTCATGTCCATCAGCCATCATGCCAGCCTGAATTGCCCACTTCTGGACATCTTTATGTGCAAGAGAAACCAACTTCAATTTCTTGTGTGTCACTGTTATTCTGAGGTTTGCCACTGATGCATGTGATACTAACTTTAAAACAGTTGCTCTTCTCTGCTCCCAAACACTTTCATGGCTTTCTGGATTCTCTTAGGATTTTCCCTCTATATTTTTATTCCTTCAGTCGACTACAAATTTGGTAATACACTGTATTTTAGCAATTTTCAAATGCCTCTTACCCTCCTGCCTACCACACACCAAATATTTGTTCAATATTTTTAAATATTGAAGGAAACAATTTCTGAGATAAAATTCGAATATTAGAGTTAAAATATCCTCTGTTTGTTTCCCTGGGGGCAACTATTGCTCAACTATTGACTCATGGTGACTGGCCCCAGAATTTTCCTTACTGATAAATGCAACTGGCTTGGACCAGAAATATGGGTGAAAAATAGCCATTGTTGGTTCTCCTCCCACTCACCCAGGCTCTTCCCCCTCACTTGCCAATCACAAAATCAAGGCTTTGTTCAAGCAAAGTGCACTGTTATATTTCTGACCTCTCAAATCCCAACCAAAACTCTAGGAATTGCATAACAAACAAGTCCCCATGTCCCCATTACTCCTTGCATTTCCAAGTCAATATTTATCTAAAATATGCAAACACTGCTTTAGTAATTTTCTCTCTCAGATTGCAGCCCCTTTAGTACACTCTCCTATCAGTGCACATCCAACATTTCTACCTCTTGATTCTTTACTGTCCTTTTGTTCTATAAATAAAATAATTTAATAAAAATATATTTATTGGGCATCCAATAAGTGATGAGCTCTGTGCATGTTCTGGGAACATGAAGATGAAAGTGTGACTGCAAACTGGGTTTCTCCATGAGTTAGAAATGAACCAAACACAATTTGGACAGTCATTGTAATCGACCAGGTAAGCTGGTCACCTTAAGGAAAGAAACCAAAATTCTGAGACAGTTGGGAGAGCTTCACAAAGACAATATCACCAAACAGAATGCAAATAGCACAGAAGTATTTCAAAGAATCAACAAATAGGATCTCATCTTTTTAAAAAGATTTTGCACTTCAAAAGAAATCATCATCAGAGTGAAAAGTAAACCCTCAGAGTAGGAAAAAATTTTAGCCAACTGTACCTCAGACAAAGGACTTATATCTAAAACATACAAAGAATTGAAAAAATCAGGCCCCCCAAATTCAAAGACCCAATCCAAAAATAGGCATCTGAGATGAATACACACTTTTCAGATGAAGAAATACAAATGGCAAGTGGATACATGAAAAAATGTACAACATCACTGGTTATCCTGAGAGATGCAAATTTTTTTTTAATTTTTTTTTTTAAATCAGTACCAGGGATTGAACTCATGACCACATGCTTGCAAGGCAGGTGCTTATGCTGCTGAGCTAAATCCCCAGGCCTGAGAGATGCAAATTAAAACAACACTGAGATTCCAGCTCACTCCAGAAAAAATGGCTATCATCAGAAATCAACCAATAACAAATGCTGGAGAGGCTGTAGGGGAAAAGGAACTCTTCTCCACCATTGGTGGGAGTGTAGACTGGTGCAACCACTGTGGAAATCAGTGTGGAGATTCCTCAAAAAAAAAAAAAAAAAACTAAGATTAGAGATCCCATTTGACTCAGCTATTCCCCTTCTGAGTATTTTCCCAGAAGAATTAAAAATATCATACCACAGCAATATATGTGCACCCATGTTTATAGCAGCACAATTTGTAATAGGTAAATCTTGGAAATAACCCAGGTGCCCATCAATCAAGAAATGGATTTAAAAAGATGGGTTTTTTATATATATAACTACTCAGCCATAAATAAACTGTTAACTTTTATAGATAAATGGATGCAACTTGAGACCATACACGTAAGTGAAATAAAGCAGACTCATGTGTGTAAAAATCATATTGTCTCACTAGTGTGAGAAACTAAACTAGTAGGATCCAAAATGTACAGCAGATATTTTGAATTGCAATGAAGACAAATTGTGATAAGAGAAAGAAAAAAGAAAAATACATATATGTATACACAAGATAGTTAAGATGGCTACACAGCTAACTTCTTTCTGTTCCTTGAAAAGAATGTTTTGTATTAAAATATTATTTACAAGATATCATGCTTATCTCCTGTACTCTGAATAACTACTATGAAGACAACAGGACGCAACGTACCAACTATCATAACTGTCCTACTAACCTGTTTTGTGACCCGGTTTCATTATTTCTCTTTTTTTTCTTCTAAAAAAAAGAGAATATCACCGAGAGGAGAGGAGAGGAGAGGAGAGGAGAGGAGAGGAGAGGAGAGGAG